>PISX010015304.1:0-50025 GCA_004024625.1 Mellivora capensis | reverse complement strand
CATATCACAAAATGGGCAGAAGATATGAACAGACACTTCTCCAGTGAAGACATACAAATGGCTAACAGACATCTGAAAAAATGTTCATCATCACTAGCCATCAGGGAGATACAAATTAAAACCACATTGTGATACCACCTCACAGCAGTTAGAATGGACAAAATCAGCAAGACAGGAAACAACGTGTGTTGGAGAGGATGTGGAGAAAGGGGAACCCTCTTACACTGTTGGTGGGAATGCACGTTGGTGCAGCCACTCTGGAGAACAGTGTGGAGGTTCCTCAAGAAGTTAAAAATAGAGCTTCCCTAGGACCCTGCAATTGTGCTTCTGGGTATTTACCCCAAAGATACAGATGTGGTGAAAAGAAGAGCCATCTGTACCCCAATGTTTATAGCAGCAATGGCCACGGTCGCCAAACTGTGGAAAGAACCAAGATGCCCTTCAACAGATGAATGGATAAAGAAGATGTGGTCCATATACACTATGGAGTATTATGCCTCCATCAGAAAGGACGAATACCCGACTTTTGTAGCAACATGGACGGGACTGGAAGAGATTATGCTGAGTGAAATAAGTCAAGCAGAGAGACTCAATTATCATATGGTTTCACTTATTTGCAGAACATAACAAATAACACGGAGGACATGGGGAGATGGAGAGGAGAAGGGAGTTGAGGGAAATTGGGGGGGAGATGAACCATGAGAGACCATGGACTCTGAAAAATAACCTGAGGATTTTGAAGGGGCGGGGGTGGGAGGTTGGGGGATCCTGGTGGTGGGTATTGTGGAGGGCACGCAATGCATGGAACACTGTGTGTGGTTTAAAACTATGAATTCTGTTATGCTGAAAAGAAATTAAAAAATAAATTAAAAAAATAAAAAAATAAAAAGGCACTTTACTGAGGAAGGCACTATCTGATTCAGAAGCTCTGACTCTATTTCCAAATGTTCCAAAGAATCTGCACCCATAATTCCTGAGAAGACTGTCTGAAGGAACTGATCATAGAATAGATCACCTCCAACAAATGCCCTGGACTATGTTAAAAAAGCATGTGGGTGTATCCCTACAACATATGTGGTGTCATTTGCCTGGACTTGTGGGTGTGTATGTAGTGGGATGTATGCTTATTGGGGAAACCCCATGTTCCCTAACATAGGCTTCCTTGAGACTCAGATTCTTACAGTTTCTTTTGGAATCAGGATTCAGATTCCCCTGTTTCCCAACACTTATAATAGATTATTCCAGAGAAAAGGACCCGAAGGGGCCAGAAAGTTGGAGCTTATGATATAGATATGGAGTGGTGAAATAGACTGACGCAACTGTGCCTTATTTGTGGGACCTAAGGAATAAGAGTGTGGATTGTCTACGTCACATTCTGGATTCCCCTCCTCCTCACTGTCCCTAACACAACACAGGTACGGGATCCTGATGCTCATGCTCATGGAGGCATCCCTCCCCAGCTGTGCTTCACTCACTTCACTGTGTGGACCCTGCCCTGGGCTCACAGCACCTCTCCCTGCTGACCTGGCCTTCCTCAGGGACTGGAATCCCAGGACAGAAAGTCATTATCTACTTCCCTGGAAGAAGCAACCACAATGTGGCTGAAAGGTGTAATTTTGACTCATCAGCACTTGAGATATGTCCTCAAAACTCTGGACCCATAGCTACAACCACATACTCTTGGGATATTGGTTCTCTTTATTGTCTCCATGTCACTCTTGATTGCATCTTTTTTTTTTTTAAGATTTTATTTATTTACTTGACAGAGAGAGATCACAGTAGACAGAGAGGCAGGCAGAGAGAGAGTGGGAAGCAGTTTCCCTGCTGAGCAGAGAGCCCGATGCGGGACTCAATCCCAGGACCCTGAGATCATGACCTGAGCCGAAGGCAGCGGCATAACCCACTGAGCCACCCAGGCACCCTCTTGATTGCATCTTAAGGAGGAAGCTGAACACCACGAACCAGCACAATGAAAATGTCCCAGTATCCTTCTTTTGCCTCAGGCATGGGGAGAAATGAGATTCACCCTTCATGAGTACAGTGAACAATTTCATCTCTATATGCGGACAATATAAGGTTGATTCTTTCTCCATTTTTTTGTCAATGTTTCCTCCTCTGATCAAGTAAGGAAATGAAAAAATGAGTTTGTATCTGGGTTTCTCTGAGTACACTCCAACTCCATACATATAGTGAGTGCAGGTGCAGCTGGAGGATTCTCTATTCATACTCAGACTTATGCAGTCCCAATACTCAATGATTCAAAACTTTCTGCAACCTTGTCGGTTGACCTAACCCTTGTGCTCTGACTCCTTATGTGATATAGGCTTTGGATAAAGTGAGCAGAGTCACCAAATATCCCCTCTCAATATAGATTTTTTAAGACAGTTTGTTTGTTTGTTTGTTTAGAGAAATCATGAATGTGAGGTGAGGGACAGAAGAAGAGAGAATACCAAGCAGACTCTCATGACCCTGAGATTATGATCTGAGCTAAAATCAAATACCGGGCAATCAACTAACTGGACCACCCAACACCACTCTCATATTTTATATTGTTTTCGTTCTGGTTTCCAGGCTCTGCAGATACATCCATCCATAATTTTGGGGTCTGAGCTCCAGAAATTTATCATTTACAGCAGAAGAAGCAGGAATACAGGGGTGAATATTATGGCCTGGCAAGAAAAGCATCCAGTTTGACACCCTAGAAGCATGTAAGAAATGTGACCTGGACCTGGGAGTTTTTGTTTCATTTCCTCCCAATTAGAATCTCAGGCTTCAGGTCTATCAAGGAATGAATAGAGGTCCTTTATTTCCTGTCCTAAGATGAAGCTGACCTCTGAGAGCAGGCATTGGACAATATGGCCACAATGTTCCAGATATTTGAGTAATCAAGATGCAATCTCCCTCCATTCCCTGTGTGCCCTTCACTCCCCGGACATGTGCTGCACCTAAGTATACGTCATCTACAAACTGTCCTCATTCTCTCAGTATATGCCCCCAAGTCTAGTCCTTGCCAACAACACTTTGTGATACTGTCTCATATTGACAGAAATTTCTTGATGCCAAGGTGGGTATAGGAGCCACTTGAGGATTTGACAAGAAGACACAGGATCTGATAAAGTTAATGAAGAAAACTCCATATACTTCACTGAACATGAATGAGATGGTGGGTGGAAGGAGATCCATGGGAATGGCTACAGCTGTTGGAAGATATTGGGCTGACTCAGCTACTTTGGGGAGGAAGGAGATACTGAAGAATGGAATGTGATTTTAAGGGTGCCTTTAGGAACTGGATGGGATGTGTGTGAGCCCTTGGGGAGAAGCTTTTGTGGGCAAGGGTGTAGAGATGATTCCCCAAGCTCACCCCTATGTGCAAAGTATCAGCAGCCTCTTACCTATTCAGTGTTACCATGGGACATTCCTCTCCAGATTACAAGGCGGGGGGGGTGAAGGGTTGGGGGGATCTTGTTGGGCTCTTTCAGATAGGTATCCAAGATTTCCTTTTTCATGACCCTCTTTTCCCCATGCTGCTTTCCACATAGGGATAAAATATACCAGCATTCCCACATAACACATCTCAACAATTCTCCAGAATGAGAGAACTGTCTTCCTGGACCCACTAAATAGGAATCCCAGCCTTCTGGAGGACTCAAGCAGTAAATCCACACCATCTTCTTTGATATCACCATGGTGATATCAGAAAGGAATTGTCTGAATTCTTGGTTGAAACTCAAAGATCATTCCTGGAGTTGGAGCTGGGATCAATCACATAATGACATGCCTTAGAGATATGGGCCCAGATAAGAAAGGGAAATGTTAAAATGTTTACTCAAGGGTCCTCATCATAGACATCACTCAGTACTCCACCAATGCTACCGTCCACCCTCATCACTAGTTCACTAGTTCATGTTAGTATTATGCACAGAGAACTAGCCAGGGGAGAGGGACCATGGGTTGCTTTCTCATAAAGTTGTATTTCCTACCCCCAGGCATTTCTAATGTCTTAAATACATAAGGCATCTCATGACCACCTGTGGTTTTCTCCTATATGTGTCCCCCTATCAGATGAGGACAAGTCTCAGAGGTCTAGCACAGATAACTCTTGACACATACTCCATGAAGGGTCCCCTTCTTCTGTCATCCCAGTAAGTGATCTTCCAGATCACCTCAGAGTCATTGATGAGAGTCTACACCTCACAGGGCTTTGGTCACAGGAGGTACTTTCACACTCTCCTGCTTCTATGTCCTGGGAGTAGGAATCGGAGTTAACCTGACTCAAAGAGCCATATATCTGAGTCTCATACAAATAGACAATGGACAAGTGTGAATATTTGATTGAACTCCTATATTAGTGAGGATACCAATAAAATGGTGATGCTTAAAAAGCAGATAAAAAATTAAAGTATGTTCAGTTCACCAGGCAAATAGGATTTGAAGAAATATTTTGTTATGTTGGAGATACACTGCTAATTTTAACAAGTGAGAAATCACATAAACGGAAAAAAAAAAAATGTTTGTCCTCCATGAATAGAGGCATGTCTTCATGCTGGCAAGTCAGTGCTCTCCACTTAATTCTGACCTAAAAGGAATCTGTTTAGAGACACCACCTCACCTCTGACCCATAAACAGCCAAGAGAGTCATAGATAAACTCATCCTGAAGAGTCTGAGTAGAGCATGGTCTTCCCTGAGGTGATAGGATGTGACACCAGGAACACCTGGACTGGCCTTAATGCAGGGGACAGTGGGAGAGGGGTGGAGAGGCAGGAGCTGTGTTTGATGGGCTCCGGTTACCCGGTCATACAATGGTGTGCCCGAGGCTGGACACTAGGGGGGCACATGGCCCATTTCTGAGGGGTCACAGTGATCTGGAACTGCCTGTGACTTCAACTCAGGGTTCACATCTGTGACAATCCTGCTCCCTGGCCTCACATCTTCAGGCAGAGGAATGTGACCCAAGACCTCTGAGGTGTCAGAAAGTTGAGGATCTCATTTGCATAGATAGGCCCTCCCCTTCCCATAGAATGAAGATGGGTAGATTAGGGGAGGCTCTGTTCAGCCACCATAGAAGGCAGGATCTGCGATGACCTCCACCATTGTCTGGTGCCCTTTCCTCCTCAACCTCTTCACTCACTGCACAGGTGACTGGATGTGGGGAAAGGGGAAGGGGCCCTGGGAAGACATATGTTGTCCTATTTCCTCCTCTTGTCTCTATACTCCAGTATCATTCCCTCTGTATCTCTCCACCTTGCAGGGTCCTGGGCCCAGTCTGTGCTGACTCGGCCACCTTCCGTGTCTGGAGCCCTGGGCCAGACAGTCACCATCTCCTGCACTGGAAGCAGCTCCAACATTGGGAATTATGCTTTTAGCTGGTATCAACAGCTCCCAGGCACACCCCCCAAAACTGTCATCTATTGTGATGATAGCAGACCCTCTGGGATCCCCAATTGATTCTCTGGCTCCAGGTCTGGCATCTCGGGCACCCTGACCATCACTGGACTCCAGGCTGAGGATGAGGCTGAGTATTACTGGTCAGCACAGGACAATAGTCTCAGCGCTCACACAGTGTTCCAGACCTGTGGGGAAGTGAGACAAAAACCTGCCCTCCTCACAGTGATGGGATTTCCATGTGCAGACCCAATCTTCTGCCTTGACCACTGCTTCCCTTTGTATTTGACCTAAAACTGGGCTCTGAAACCTGCCCCAGTGAACTTTCTTTAGTATGTGTCCTTGTCTTCTCAATTCTTTTGCTGAAGCCTGTCCTTGTAGGTGCACATATTTTGTTTTATGCAAACTGAACCTAAATTTCTGGATGCTGGGGCAGGTTGCTCAAGGAACAGGCTCCCTGAAGATTGTGCTAATGACTGAGGGCTGCCATAGTGTAATAACACAGCCTATATGTATAAATCAATATATCATTATTTTCTCACAGTTCTGGAGGCTGATTGTCCAAGTTCAACGTGTTATCAGTTTTGATTTTTTTTTGATGTCTTCTCTTTGGTTTGCAGGTGGTCAAGAGCTTTTGGGTCCTCACATAACCTTTCCTCTGCATTCTCACATCTAGAGTCTCTACCTCTTTTTATAAAGACACCAGCCCTATTTATTAGGACAGCAACCTTATGACCTCATTTACCCATAATTACATCCTTAAGTGCCTTGTCTCCAAACATGACAGTATGAGTTAGGATTTCCATATCAAATTTTGTGAAGACACAGTTCAGTCCATATCAAGGGGTGAGGCCAGACACCAGGAGCACTGAGTCCACCTGTGCCTGCCTCAGGATACCAAATGTCCAGATCCCTCACTATATTCCAGACTTGGGTCTAGGAACTCATCTCACAGTGCAGGAAATACAGAGTGGGTCCCTATGCTCAGAAAGCTGACATTACCTAGGGGAAGAGAGAGGACACACAAGCAAAATATATTGTTTCTCAAAATGAATTCCCAAATGGGGATGAAATGTATCTGCAGTCCCAGGTAACAACCACAGAACAAAGCTTTTGGATGAGAGAAACTGGCCCTCCCTGGCCCACAGATCAAGAACCCTAGCTTTTAGGGTGACTGGAACAGATCATCCGACCATCTTCCCTGACAACATGGTGACAAGGGAGGGGATTGTCTGATTAGTTTGGGTAATACAGGACGTGTTTTGTTGACTAACCATGTAGCTGAGAGACTTGGGGTCCAAAAAGGAAAAGAAAATGATAGTAGTTCCACCAAATAGCTCCTCACCATCTGCATTCCCTTACCTTCACCTTTCTTCTTTTTTTTTTTTTCAGACAAATTAGATGTTATTTTTTTTATTGTATTTTATTCACCCTCTTTGAAATTCAGGTTGGAATATAGACCATGGACTGTGGTATCTGGGGTACAGGAAACAGGACTGGCTGTTCCCATCCTATAAAACTACACATTGTCCCCCTGAGCAGTCTGTTGTCCCTGCACCCATTCAATTTCAGGGCAAGACACCCTCACTTCTAAGCACAATGTGCTGATCTGAAGTTAGGGCAGTCTCATGAGGAGTAGAAAGCAGAAAAAATGTTGCTCATAGGATGGCCTCCTATTCCCAGAGGTAGGAATAAGATAAAGGAGTTCCCAGAAACTTCAGTGTGGCCACTTCCAAACACACCACACCTGGCTCCTCTCCCCCACCAGTCCCTCTGTCAGGTGAGGACTAGACTCAGGTACAAGCACAGGAACCACTTCTTTTGTCCACACACTTCATACAGGCCTCTGCTTGCTCCCAGACTCCCTCGGTTACCTCTGTGTCCTTGCTGAGTTTCCCAACCTCATAGAGTCCTGGTCACAGGGATTGAAATCACAGTCTGTCTGACACTGATTTCACCATGACTTTGCCCCTGTGGGACACAAAGCCAACTATTTACATAGTTACACTTGAACTCTCCTAGTTTTTCCCCACCTTGGACTCTCCTTGTCGGTGTCTTTCCAGAATGATCCCTTTCTATTAATGTTATGTTATATCTTCAGGTCTTGTGACATTTCTTTTTCCAAGTTCTAGTCTCTTCCTTATATTTTCAAACCCTTTCCACCATTCAGATCATGATCCCAAACAGTCACCTCTTGTCCATTGCCACACTAAAAGCATGTGTGGGGTGGATTTCAGGAAAAAGTTTGCTTCCTAGGAATCATTCCAGGACCTAAGAAAAGTCATTCTGAGGTTAAATATTTCAGAATCAGACACAACACTGTGACAAGACTGGGTAGACTGGGTAGAAGAATCCCTGGGACATTTCAGTCAAAATCCTTCAAATGTGACTGTAATTTTCACAATATTGCACTCATGACTCTCTTATAAATAGAGTATCAACATGGGTCACAAAATTTGACTCCTATTTTACTGATAGAGCCAGAAAAATGGTAATGGATTTTAAGTAATATTTTTAAAATACACTAATTAGATTCCACCAAGATATGTCAAAAAAGGGGGAAATTTCTGTGTTGAAAATGAGCTCTTTCATGTTTTAAAGGGTAGTAAATTATGAGCTTTGCACTTGATGGAAGGACCACTGGGTGTTGAGTGTAAGTGATGAATCATGTCACTCTACCTTTGAAACCAATAAAAAGTAAAATAAATAAAAATAATAAAAATTTATAAATAAATTAAAAAATACAATTTGAAAAAAAAATGAACTTTGGATTTATCTCCTCCTGTGAGAAAAATCATTAGCATGATTTCATGTGAAAGGTTATAGGAGGCCATCTAGATGTTAGAATGCCCCATTTTAGATCTCCCATTTGATCTCCTCTAAAGGGAAACTATTTTCCCTCCATCCACATGCCCCTAGCCTTCCCTGCTCCTGCTTTGCCATTTAGCTCTGGGCTGTCTTCCTTTCCAGGAGCCTCCACACATCATGCTGAACCAGTGAGCAAGCCCATTGACCCGTCCAAACAAAGCCCACCTCTCTGGGCTCCTCGGGCCCTTCTCTGCCTGAGTCTCCTGGTTCTGAATGCTCATGCCCCTGTTGCTGAGGTTCCTCTTCCCCTGGGTCATCATATATAACTCTGTCTCCCTCTGTTTATAACCACCAAGTTGACTCTTCATCTAAACCAAGGGACCTTTGAGTCATGTCCTTGACCTCTCTTCTTTCCTGTTGTCTCAGGTTCCCTTTTCCTGGGATCCCATCAGGCTCCATACCCTAATCCATGGGTGCAGCAGTACAGTCTCTGGTCTCTCTGCATCCAGTGGTGAAGGTGAGGTAGGGAGGTCCCTATTTGCCTCCCCCATTCTTGATTCTTCTTCAGTGGAAGGTCCCTTAGGCAGGGGGTGAAGCTGTCAGGCTCAGAGTGGCTTCCACTGCCAACCACTGCAGCCAACACCCGGCAGGAGCCCAATAAATAGTTACCATTGCAGACATTCCCCTCACCACTCAGGTCACATGACGCTGGGCCTGGATGGGGACCTGAAGGGGAGAGAGTCAGCTGTGTACATGCTCCTTTCTCTGCCCCCACACTCAGAGGAAACAATCCAGCTTCACTCTCAGGCCTTTGAGCTGTGATTTGTTTGCCCTGGGACCAAAAGGGGGCGCCATTGGCCTGTTCTGTGGTCCTTACACAGCTGCTCACTGAGGACCATTCAAGCAAAGAAAACTGTGCTTGGAGGCTGGGCCCTGTGCTCCCTGATGAGGACTCAGTGGCTGTAACATCTCTAGCCTTGCCAAGTCACATGAGTAGGGACCTGTGTGTGATCTCGGCCCTCTCCCCAAGGCTGAAGCCAACTGCTATCATTCTCAGCGTGTGGTGTGAGCTGAGCTCCAGCACCAGGGCTCAAGGAGGGGCTGGGAACCATGGATCCCATGGCTCATGGACCCCATGTGCATGGACAGCCCCTCCTGTGACAGAGGATGGAGGAGGAAAGGAGACTGGGGATAGACCACACCACTGTGGGGACTGGAACCTGTGACACCATAGCCTGGATTTTTAGCCCTTTGTCCTAATCTGTCACTGCACAAGTACGGATTGGCCTCAGGGACACAGACCAACTTATCAGCCTATGTCAGCAACTCTGGCTTAGAAGTTTGGATAAATTTAATCGGGTCCCCAATGAACCACCCTTAAATGTGTTTGCAGGTTCCATGTCCCAGTCTATGCTGACTCAACTGCCCTCTCTCTCTCTCTCTCTCTCTCTCTGCATCCCTGGGATCATCAGCCAGATTCACCTACACCATGAGCTGTGTGGGGACTTCTGCCTTACTCTGGTTCCTGGCACAGCCAGGAAGCCCTTCCGAGCACCTGCTGAGGTGATACTCAGACTCAGCACTTCTCTGGGATCCCCAGCAACATCTTTGGCTCCAGAGATGCCTTGGTCAATGCAGGGCTTCTGCTCATCTCTGGCTGCAGCCTGGAGATGAGGCTGGGGATTACTGTGCTACAATTTCTGACAGTGGGAGCAGTTTTCATTACTCACAGTGTCTCCCATAATGAGGAAATTAGTAAAAAACTGTGGACCCAATAATCTTGTTTTTGATACTCTTTTCAGTAAAGAAACTTACCTGAAGAGACATAGCAGGGTCGTCTCTTCTGCACGATGATCTATCATTCAGCAGGGAAAGATAGAGTCATATAATGCATATAGAGTGGACAAATGGGGAGATGCCAGGAATACACAGACAGCTGATGTATCAGAGTTTAATTACACATCATCACTCAATCTGGAGAAGATGAACAGGAATAAGTATCGTGTCTACAACTAAACATTCACAATACAGAAACATTCATCCACAATCAGTTTCACTATCTTATTCCATAAAGTGTGACCTAGTGTCACTGCTGATGTACCCACAGCTGATACACTGATGATAACCCTGGTCACGACACACTCTTCTCCCTCTGAACCAGCTATATGTGAACTTGGACCAGATCCTACAGACTCTCCCTGACAAACCCCCCACATACCCTCCTGCTCTTCTTCTCTCTGCTCCCGCATCCATCAGGCTTTAGTCTCTCCCTCTATATTTTCAGTCTGAACAACATCTCCATATCAGGATTTCATGGAAAACTGGAAATGATTGTGTTATAGATTCCATTCTCCAGGGTCCATATCTAGGGAGAAGAATAACCAGAAGATCATTCTGAATGGAACCCTTCATATTCTTCATCTTGTTTCTGTCACTCAAGAGGACCTGGACTTCTGATCCAGAAAATTGTAAAAGGGTCTGCTCTCAAATTAGTCCTCACTGCCTAAATAGATCCTTCCCCATGGAGAACATAGGGCTCGAGGCTCAGTGTTGGTCCCCTGGAGCTCAAGGCACATGGGGATATGGGACACAATCCCCTGTTTTCTCAAGGCTGGGCTGTCACTCCCTCAGTCATCCCCCTGACACCTTGAAAGAGGCTGGACTTCTGCTGAGAGATTCCTCCGTTCTGACAATGGGCCACAGGGCTGTGATACCAGGGACATGGTTCCTCTTATCTCCAGCTCTCCTCCACTCGGATATGGGAACTTGGACAGAAACTTCCAGTCTATTTGATCTTGGGTAATAGAACGTCATTTGTCATGGGTGGCTGAGTGAGCAATTGTTCTGTCCTGAACATGCTGAACTCAAGGCACAGGGAGTACAGCTATGCCCACCCCTGTGTCCATTCTGATCCCAAATCTTTCCTTCCTGGAAGCTCTGTGTGTGTTTGGTCATTCTGTCTCTGAGATGGCTCTGTAGTTTATAGAAACAGCTTCTTCTTGGGATTCACTGAGCACCACATCAGCTTTTTTGCTGCAGGACCAGATTTTAGGAACACATTTATAGGCTCCTATTCAACTGAAACCAGAAGACAATTCTTTTCCCCCTTCTCCCCATCCATGCTTTTAACCATAAATTCCATCCATTTTCTCTCTGTGACAAATAGAGACCTGACAAAGTAGACTGGTCATTGTACTTGCACCATCTCATTGTCATTGCCGCTGAGTTTAAATCAATCTGACTGAGTTAAATTTGGATAAACTAACCTGCACCCATTTCAAGGGCACAGTTGGCAAAGTGGTTACTAATAAATAAAATTTGTCACTGCATCACTGTCACATCAGCCGTGTCACTCCTTCCCTTATAGGACCTCCCACAGGTTTGTCCCTTGTGCTCTGAGGTCAGAGCCACACACACTCACGTGGCAGGACTTTTGTGGACTTGTGTCTGTGCTGTGAGGACAGATCTTAGGAGGGAATCACTGCCCAGAGTGCCCGGAGAACTGTTGTTGGGAGCAGGTGGAAACGGTGACAGATGACAAATATGTTCAGTGAGTATCACCTCTAGGAATGCACGTCAGGGTTTCTACACACAACCTGGAGACAAGTGCTCTCCATCCCCTCAGTGCTTCTGCTGGAAACCACGGAGGAGTCACATAAAAGAAAAGGCTCAGCATCTTCCATCCAAGGGGCCACGAGTCCATAGGGACCTGTCATTGCACTGAACTTCATCCTAATCTAAGGGGAGTTTGTGCAGAGACACCGTTTGAGTTCTGATCCATGAGACCTATGGACAGACTCACTCTGAGGTTCTGAGTCCAGCATATAGTCTGTCCTGTGATGATGGGAGGATACATAAGGGGAGGCCTGGCCTGGCTCTAACGCAGTAGACAGTGGTCAGTGTAGTGGGAATGCCACTCTCTGATGAGCTCTGGTCAACATGTCACACAAGGATGTGTCTGAGTCTAGACACCAGGGGGTGCTTGTGTACCATTTATCAGGGCTCAGAGGTGATCAGATGTGGGACCTGCCACCTGGCCCTGACTGTGTCTGGGCTCACAGCTGGAACATCCCCACCCCTGGCCCCACACAGTCCTTCCTCTGCCCACACCCTTTACATCTTCAGGCAGATAGACTTGACCCAGGACCAGTGAGGGTTCAGAGAGCTGGGAGTCTTATTTACATAGATGGGCCCACCCACTCTCACAGGATGAAGAGGGAGAGAGAACTGAAGAGGCTCTGCTCAGCTGTGGGGCCACAGAAGGCAGGATCGGTGATGACCTCCACCATGGCCTGGTCCCCTCTCTTCCTCATGCTCCTCGTTCACTGCACAGGTGACTGGATGTGGGTATAGGGGAAGGGTCCCTAGGAGGACATGTGAGGTCCTGTTTCTCCGCTTGTCTGCAGATGACAACATCACCCTCTCTGTGTCTCTTCCCCTTGCAGGGTCCTGGGCCCAGTCTGTGGTGACTCAGCCACCCTCCGTGTCTGGGACCCTGGGCCAGAGGGTCACCATCTCCTGCACGGGAAGCAGCAACAATATTGGAAGTTATGGTGTAAGCTGGCAACAACAGCTCCCAGGAACAGCCCCCAGAACCATTATCTATGCTAATACCAATCGACCTTCAGGGGTTCCAGATCGATTCTCTGGCTCCAAGTCTGGCAGCACCGCTACCCTGACCATCACTGGACTCCAGGCTGAGGACGAGGCTGATTATTACTGTGCAACATGGGACAATAGTCTCAGAGCTCCCACAGTGTCACAGGCCTGTGGGGAAGTGAGACAAAAACCTACTTACCCATTTGCAAAGTGAATGAACACCCCTGAAGCTGCCTGCTTAGTCTCTCCCTGTGATTCTCCTTATTCTTTCATTGACACCCTGGCCCAGCTTGATCCTGGGGCACCCCCTGGGAATGATGGCTGCTTCTTTCCTTTCTGCGCTCACAGTCACTCAGAGGAACCCATTTGTAGACAAAGGGCCTCAAAGGAAATATAAAGGTTTTCCTCATGAGTTGGAACAATTTATTTCTAAGCTAATGTACATTCATTTTTCATCTTCTGATTTTTCAGTAAATGGAACTCTTTCAGGTCATGAGGCCAGCATGGTCCCTCAGCACTGCTCCTGCTATAGCTCTCTGTGCAGCTGGCATCATTACTGGTTTAGCTTTAACCAGATGACCGGTTCTGGTTAGTATTCAGCACCCTGAACAGTGACATCAGTGTTGGTAACTATAAGATGTACTGGTTCCAGCAGTAGCCAGGGAGCCCTCACAGGTTTTCCCTGTACTAATACTCAGTCTCAGACAAGTAGTAGGGACATGGGCAGAGAGAGAAGATCAAGAGAAGAGGAACCAACAAGGGATAAGACTGATGCTCCCCTCTCTCCCACTTGGAAGGGCCCTGAGCCTGCTCTGGCAGGACTGGGAGCAATGACCTTTCCAAGTGTGTGACTCTCCTCCACTGTGAGCCTTTAACCCCCTGGAGAAACTAGATGCTGGTTTCCCTCAGACCCTGGGGAAGCCAAGTCATCTCCTCCTTCTTCCTGTGACTCGAATCATCACCAACCCAGAGTGATGCAGGGATTAGACATGGGGGTGGGGGTGGCAGAAGCATATTTGCATGAACATATATTCCTAAGAACAAAGGAGAAGAATGACTGAAACTTGTTGTCCCCAGTCCCAGAGTGAGCCTCAGGAGGCTGTGGCAATATGTTTCCTACATGGCTCCATATTCCTTTGCAACATACAATCTGCATGAGATAACTCTGGTACCCAAGTGCCGCTCACTGAAGAGTGCCTTCCCTCACTGCAGGTGGTGATGTCATCTGAGTCCCACCTGACGTGGGATTCCAGAAGAGTCACCTGCTCCCTCCCACCTGGCATCTGGAGCAGCAGGAACACCCAACTCAGCACAATTAAGATCCCTACCCAGCTAACTAAATATCAAGGAGTACAGTGGGAACAAGGTTCTTCTGATGGGAGGAAGTGTTGTGGGGTGTCTTGAGAGGAGTAAGGGGGTGGAACTCCCACAAAATGGAAGACACAGGTGCATGACAGATGACAATTTGCTCAACTCACAGAGGCATCTCTGGGCTAACAATTTCCTGACCAGTGCCTGGATCAATATCTGCCTCCTCCTCCTCCTCCTCTTCCTCCTCCCCCTCCTCCTCCTTCTCCTTCTTCTACTTTTTCTTTAGATTTATTCTTATTTATTTATTTAGAGAGACTGGAGGTGAAGGCAAACCTGAAGTCAGGGCCTGAGCCAAAATCACATGTCACACAGTTAACTGACTGAGATTCCCAGGTGTCCCAGTGACTAGATCAATTTTCTTGCTGTTTCTCTGTGCCTGTCCAGCTTCCTCATGCCCTCAGTCATTCCACCACATTCTGCAGATTCCTCAGACAACTCCCCTCTGGAGAAGCATGGACTATATGCTGGGAACCTGCAATCGAGCTAGGCAAAGGGAGTCCTTTCTCTATGCCTTAGATGCTCCTCCCTCCTCCTTCACTTCCTTGTCTCACCTTCTTCCTGTGCCATGGCATCCCTGAAACTTTGATAGCCTACCCCAAAGAGTAATTGAAAAGTCCCTATCCCACTCTATTTCTCAGTGGATGGAGCGGGGGGGGGGTTATACCTTCACTTGGAATTCCTTGAGGGACCTCTCTCCCCTTTTGCCAACATTTCAAGTCATAGCTCTTCCCTGGACTGTGTTCCTTTCAATCCCTTCCGAAAATCTGTTCCTTATTTCTGTTTCCACCTTCCCCTTCTCATACGTACCCTTGTCCGTGACCAGAACTAGATATGGGATCCACATGTGGAATGATATTTGGTCACAAACAACTACCCCATACAGAGAAGATGCATCATCCCATGGGGGCCAATGTTTTGGAGATCCATGTGTCTTCCTGAGTGTCCTCATTCAGTTCCTTCCTCACATGGGGATCTCAGAGGTGGGCCAGATGCACAGATCTGGGGGAGAACTGATGGTTTTTGACAATCTCCTCACCTAAGGTTTCACTTCAAGCATCCCCATCCCCTCAACATGAATTACCCTCTAGCAAGCATCCTGAATTTTGGTCATGCACATGTCAGATCCTACTGATATCTATTTATTTTTTATGTTGGTCAAATTATTGATATTATATGTGAAAATGATGCATTGATGAATATCTAGCTCTCACTGTAGAGGATAAATGCACTATAAATTGTATAAATTAAAAAACATAACTGAAAAAGTCTCAGGTTTGGAGTATATGATTCAATGAAACAAAAGTATAATTATATTCAAATAATTTATACTAAATGTTGTATATGCTTTTACCTGCACAGTCCCAATGTAACTACAATGTTGAATTAGTGGGGTGGAATGCATTTTTTCCCTCCATCTTCACATAATCCAAGAGTCCAAGGTGGGTGTCAAAGCTTGAAAGGTTATCTTTGGATGTCACTGACCCTCTCAGAAAAAAAGGAGTCTAGATCCACGGGGAAGTTGGTTGGAGATGATGGAAGCTGGAGTAGGGAGTGGGGAGCTGGTCAACCAGCAGAGAGGGCCTGGGTGTGGGGAGGTTGGTGTCCCCTCTAAGGGACAACACCCTGAGGAGGCAGAGAGCTGGAAGCAGAGCTCTCTTCTCTGTTCTGGCAGAATCACTGGTTTAGAAGCACAGAGTGGACTCCTTCCTGAGCCTCCCGATTAATTTTTTACCTGCACCAGTCAGAAAATGGTACTTCCAAAACACGTGTTTCACAAATACTACATAAGTTCTAGAACATATTAATGAGTTATTCCTCAAACTAAAAATTAAAAAATAAACTTTATGCATCTCTGATTTATCCATAAGTATTGTAGGCAATGCAGGTTCAATTTAGTTTTTACACTAATCCTGTTTTCAGAGTCGGGTTCAGAGTCTGTTTTCAGAGTGATTCAGAGTTCTCTCTTTTCATGCTCATGGATTCAGAGCTTCCTTCTCATAGTCCCGCCTGCTAAATTACATGTTCCTACTCTTGGAAAAGAGGGAACAAGTTCTATTATCACCCGTAAGCTATATCTGTCTAGCATCAACTACGGGAATTCACGTAGTAAATTCCCTACAGCAACCAGGTGATTTTCTCTACATCAACAGTGAAGAAGCCCCCAAGGATATTAAACAACAACAGCAACAGCAACAACATCATCAACAACAACAACAACAACCAATTCCATTTAAGGTAACATCAAAAAGAATAGAACTTTTAGGAGTCGACTTAACCAAGTAGGCAAAAAACCTGTAAACTGAAAAGTGCAAAGAATTGCCAAAAATACTAAGAAGATTTAAGTAAGTGAGAGGCGCCCACATCCATCCGTTGGACGACTTAATATTGTGAACATATGACCAACAATACCCAAATCCATCTCCACATTCAATGCTGTCCTTCCATGAGCTTGTTGCCCCCAGTTTAATCCCACAATGGCTACTGCTCACCCCCTGCTTGTTGGAGGGTTTTGAATAAATGTCTGTCCTTTGGACTCAGATATTAGACACTCAATCCCCATGAGTTCCACATTAGTCCATGAGTGTTTTCAGTGTAGGAGAGATAAAAGAACCCCTCAATTGAGGAGGGCTCCCTTTACAGTAATGCTCTGTGTATACCAGCCTTCATACTAATTAAAATTATAAAATTGATTTAAAAAGTATTAAGTATATATGAGAGTCAAATATATAAGCATCTGTGAGGCTAAATTTCAAGGAAACTTTGAACCCAGAAAAGTCAGCAGGAGCAGAAGAACCACTTCCCTGGCACCATTCTGTTCTCATGGCAGAGACTGGCATCATAAGTCCTTGCAGTGCAGGCCCAGGGGACCTCACAGGAGAATCTAAACCCACAACAACAGCAACAACTGTCAAACTGGAAGACGAGTCCATGTAGAATTACTACAATATGTGAATCACCTTGGTACTCTGAGAAGGTTAAGCCTTTTACTTGTTTCAAGATAATGGCAGACTGATTATGACCCAAGCCCCCAGAAGAGGTAAACCCCAATGTCAGGTAATCCTGAAATATCTGCTAACATAAGCAGTGTGCCACACACCATGTATTTAGCCATCCAGAGATCATTACTGACCTATAAAAAAAAAACAAAACTGTCAGCCTGAACACCACAGAGGGCACTTCTTAATTCTGCTGTCCTGGACAGTGACATCATTCTACATCCAATTACAAAAGTCTGGACATCTTTCCAAGAGCACTGGGAGGTGTCAGAGGCCCTGGAGAGCTTGGTGTCTCAGCCCAGCGGGTGCCGCTGTGGGACTGAGCTGGTGAGGACAGGCTTCTGGTCCAAGGTAACTAGGGAAATACTCTAATAATTCTTGCACACTTGGCAGGCAGTATCTTCACTGAAGTGTGACTGCAGCCCCTGTGTCCCCGCAGCTGCATGGGGGCTCAGTTCTGACTCACTCCCTCCTTCCTGCCTCATTCTCCACCCCAAGTTATCCTTGCGCAGGCTGGTGCTCAGACTGACACAGAAAGGCCCATACCTGGAGAAGTTGCATCATGAAAATAACTCACCTGCCATGCTACCTCCTGGGTCTAAAACAAGACATCCCTGGGCACGGGAGGGGGAATGCCAACAGTGTGGCCTCAGCCAGCAAAACTCTGGAGATTCTCTGTCCTGTCGTGCTTCTTCTATCACCTCCTACCTCATAGACAAGGAGTCCCCCTTAGGCCTGAAGAGAAAAATATCCTGGGGTGGGGGAGGCATTTGCCCTACTTTGTTTCCAAACAAAGCCTCATTCTGTCTGTCACCTTATAGCCTCCTGCTTTCCTTCCAGGGCCCTGTCAGACTGTGCTATCCAGGGCATTGGGGTCCTGGTTAGGGGGGAAAGGAAAAATTTATATATGTTATATTTACTATAAATTATAAGTAAATATTACATATTATAAAATTGTGTATAATATGTAAACATCATATAAACATATATTAAATGTGTACAATATATTGAATGAATATGAATATCATTATATTATATATATTCTAGTAAATATTGATATTATATCTAATATAAAATACTATAGATTATATATAAGCATTTTATCATATGTTACAAGTTGCATGGTGCATATACATATCATATATTATCAGTTTTACATTTAAGGACTATAAGTTATATATAGAGGGAGGGAGAAGAAAGTGATGTTACTGTGTGTGGGAATTAATGTGAGTTTGTTTCATCCTGAGTTAAATTTGGAGACAGAGCCAGGTGTGTATACACAAAGGAATCTGTATTTGCAGCAAATAAGGACACCACAGGGAATAACTTGCACAACCTTGACTCTGAGAACAGGAGATAGTCAGTTCTTTTTATTTAGTATTTGGGATGAATATTCATAAGGAGAGCTTTGTCACCCCATGTGAGGGTTGAAATAAGGTAAGCCAGGAGGACTAAGAACACAGGCCTCTACAGGCATCCTCTGCTATGTTGCTGCAGACTGGGCTCCTCCTAGTGCAGAGACTCTAACGTTATAACAAAGCAGAGGTGGTTATCCCACAAGGGGAAGGGGCTAGGAACCTGTTCCCAGAGCCAGATTACACTGGAAAGTGTTTGGGTTCCTTATCTAGCATAGGAATTGTGGGGCCTGGTTTCCTTGGAAATAGCACTGAGGGTTTCACCACTGATTTGCTGTCTCTGATGTGGTTAGACTATTTCCTGGCCTGGGAAAGACTGCCAATTTTTGCATTCCCTTTGTTCCCTTAAGGTCTTTAACTAGTGAACTTTTTTTTTTTCATTTCTTCTTAATTCTGACACCTCTTAGGAAGATCTACAAGATGTGTGCTGGGAAAGTAGAGCTGCTGGGGCAGAGATCACGGGAAATAGCTGGGGGTCTTAACTGACTTCTCTTGTGTCAGGAGAGCTATACCCCACTTTTGTTTGTTTGGTTAGATTTGTTTTTCCCCTGGGGACCCCTAGGTTTTTATGCTCACACATGGATCCACTTGGGGGATTCCTTGTGTATCAAGATTGTCCTTCATAAATGAAAAGCCCAGCCAAAACACAGTTCTCTTCTGGGACAACCAACATCACCCTAGAGTCAGTAGGGGTTGGTGTGAGGGGGGTCTGCCTGTTCCTTTCAACATTGTGAGGGGCTCCTGGGTTCTGGGTTCTTTTCCAGCACCCAGTTTCCCAACCCTTGTGCTCACCACTGTCTTCAGACTTCTCAGTAAGAAAGGATTCTTCTGACCCATGATGACTTGGGAATGTCTGTGATAGTTTCTCAGGGCTCCCTTCAAGGTCTGGGATCCTGGATAATTACTGTGACTCACCAATTTATTCATGATGAAATATATTTCATTGTTTCTCAAACTCAGGATTTTAGTTGCTCTTTCTGAGGAATATGATATTGGTCACTTATGTCTATATTTTATGGTGACTTACAGAAGTTGACACATTTTTTATTCAGATATGTTCATTATTCTTTCTAATTCTTCCTTTTCCTTTTAACTTTGGGTCCTCCTTATCTTCAGATATGGTGCCTAAAATTGCATACCTTTCTCTAGTATATCAAAGGATCATTTGATAAATAGACCCAACACAATTGGATAGGAACCTTTCTGTGGTGTAAGCTGGTCTCTCATAGACATTGAGGAGGGCAAACAGCAACAATGCATATTGCATGGAACAATGTACTAACAATTCTGAAATGAATATAAACCATACTTTATTCACATCATGATGAACACAGATTTGACACAGGTGGACATTTCTTAAATAAGCATTTAAGGAATGTAGGGGAGGTGGGCCTGGGTGTGTCAGTCAGTGAGACATCTGCCTTAGATTTCAGTCATGACCTCAGGGTCCTGGGATCAAGCACTGGGTCTGGCTCAGCAGGGACTCTGCTTCTCCCTCTCTTTCTGTACCCTTCCCAGCTTATACATGCACTGTCTCTCTCAAAAATAATAAAATCTTGGAAATTTAAAGAATGTAGGGGAGAATGAATGAATGGGTGAATGAATGAATGAATGAATGGTACAGACTAAGCCCTCACAGAGACATTTACTGTATTACCTACATCCTCCCTATGGGGGAGGGAAGGTGTTTCTCAGCTCTGGTCATCTGTGTTTCCACACCTCTCCACAGTCACACCATGGTCGCTCTATGACAGAGGGACAACACACTATCAGCAGGCCCCAACTGCTCTCTTACCTGACCTCACCTGTGTCTAGTCTGGGCATCCCCATCAAGGTGGGAATCACCCTCTATCAACCTGACACTCTGGATCATCTCTCCTTCTCTCACAGCCCAGGGTCCATATGGTTAACTCCCTCTGTCACACCTGGGGACATGTGACATTTCTCCCTTCCCCCTGTTTCCTCTGCTGTCTGCTTCCTCCAGCCACCTTCCTGGTGTCTCCTTCCATGTCTCACTGTCTCAGGTTCTGTCCTAGAACTCCCCGCAAAGCTAAATCCCTAATAACCAGCACTGAGTAGAAGCCCAGCTTTTGGTCTCACAGCAAATGGAGGGGAGGTCAGAGGATGGCCCCTCCATTCTTCCTGCTGGATACCCAGGCCCTGCTCTGTCCCCACAGCCCCTATGTGTCCTGTCAGTGCTGCTCAGGGAGGGCCCAACATTCTCACACTTGGTGTCCTCCTCTGTGAAGATGTGTGTCCTCTCTGCAAGCTCTTCTTAATGCTCAGCACCCAGATCCAGGCCACCTCCTCTGAGGCCTCCTGTGGGGACAGATTCCTTCTTCTCTCTGATCCCTGTGTCTTGTCCTCAGCTCCACAGAGATTCACAGGCTTTCCTGGGTCAGGACTGCACTTGTACCTCCTGCTAGACCCCAGTTCATGGAGAAAGCCTGATCAGGGACAGCACACCAGGACATTGTCCTTCCCTGGAGCATCACTGTCACATGGTGGGAACACAGGTTTCACAGAAGCAGGTGAAGGAGAGGCTTGTCATCTATGGGAATGAAGGATAGATTCTCCTGAAGACCAAAGAGGGGCACTGTGTGACTGTCTGGGGTTTTCTGCAGGACAGCACCTCCCAGCAGGGCAGTCTTCCACTGACAGGAGGCCTGAAGCCTGGGTCCCTAGTTTTTAGAGGGGACAGGATGGTATAGTCTCCTTGAGGCTGGATAAGTCCCTGGACCAGGGCCTGTTAGGTCCCAGGAGCTGCTTCCTCCAGGCCCATCATGGGGAAACTAGTACATCAGGAATTCTCCCTATCAAAGGCCCACAGAACTGGAAGTGCACAGGAGGGAGAATCGGGGGTGGGTCTCATTTGCATGAGCAGCCCCTCCTCTTGGAAGGGGATAAGACAGAACAGGGGCAGCCAGTCTCAGCTCTGTGAGCTAAGAAGAAGCTGTGTCATCATGGCCTGGAGCCCTGTCCTCTTTGTGCTTTTCTGTCACTGCACAGGTAGGGACAGGCCCCAGGGCAAGAGAGTGTTCCCCCAGCCTAATAGACCCCTCTGGCTCAGCTCCTTAACCACACACACCCTAACACTTCTCTTCATTCTGATGTGTCTGTGCTTGCAGGTTGCCTGTCCCAGCCTGTGCTGACCCAGCTGCCCTCCCTCTCTACATCTCCGGGAACAACATCCAGACTCACTGGCACCCTGAGCAGGGACATCAGTGTTTGTAGTAAATACATGTGCTTGTATCAGCAAAAGCCTGGAAGTTCTTCATAATTTTTCCTGTTCTAATACACAGATTCAGACAAGCAGCTGGGACCTGGGGTCTCCAGTCGTTTCTATGGTTCCAAAGATGCCTCCACTAATATGGCAAGTTTGCTAATCTCTGACCTGCAGCCTGAGGACAAGGCTGAGTATTACTGCAGTGTAGGTTATAGATGTGGGAGCAGTTTTCATTACCCACCATGTCTCAGACAATGAAGAAGTGAAACAAAACCCTCTGGACATTCAGACCTTGTCTCTGAGCCTCTTGTATTGAGAAATATTTGTGGAGACTCTTATCAGATGTATGCCAGTGGCACTAAGCACGGTGACAGACACAGATGAGAGACTGTGACAAAGTCCTGGTTCCAAGTGGTGACACATATATTGAAATGGTTAATTCCTTCACTGGTGATAGCAGTAGAACATATTCCCCAGGAATTTGGGCATGAAATGGGGCCCTGCTGGAACTCCGTCCTTTCCTTACTCATGGGACCCATGGAGACTCTCAAATGTTTGACAAAATGTATATTAATACTAATAAATATTAGCATCACTGGTACATTTTGCCTTGTTACACATGTAGAACAGAAGATGACATCCACCCAGAAGCACCACACAACATCATACTATGTTTTAGGAATCATTACACACATATGGATATATTCTTTTAAGATTTTATTTTTAAGTATTCTCTAAACCCAGCTTGGGCTCAAACATGCTTCCATGACATCAAGAGTCTCATGGCCCAGAGACTGTGCCAACCAGGCACACGTCTAGGTGCATATTTTAGGACAGAGTGTCACCTGTGGCTTATTGCAGCCTCCAGGTGCTGTTTTTTGCCTCCAAATGAGAAAGCTATTTAAACAGATGAACTTTATGAGGAGACTCCCGTCCTTAACAGAGATTTCACCAAAAAGCTGTTTGTTTGCCTCTGGGAACTGGCAGTGAGACTGGAGTTCAGAACCCATATTGTCTTAATGTACTGCTTTTAACCTAAAATGAAGTCTCTGGGTCAAATATGTAAAATCCCTGGCATTTCAGCTCTAGGTCACTCTCACTCTGTGTGGTTGTTTGTTTTGTGTTTGTTTTTTCACGTTTCATTTTAGAGTCAATCACACAATTCTTGGAGCCACAGAATTCTCAAGGCTTCTCTGATGGACAGCACATATATATGTACACACACACACACACACACATATAAATACATAATTTATATATAAACACATAAATATATATATGAATAAATGTATATAAAATACATAAATATATAATAAAAGTATACAGATGCAAATCTATATGCATATATATACATATCTGCCCCACTTTGCATCACAAATTAAGTTTCTTGCCTTGTAGGAGGTCTTAAAGGAGGCTCTTAATTAAATTAAGTTTATTTATTTATTTATTTTAAAGATTTATTATTTATTTTTAGATTTATTTTAAGATTTCTTTGATTTATAATTTTATATTTTATAACATTATAAGATTTTATTTATTTATTTATTTATTTATTTATTTAATCATTTATTTAATTTGAGAGAAAGAGAAAGAGTGAGAGAGGGAACACAAGCAGGGGAAGTGGGAAAGGAAGAAGCAGCCTTCCCCCAGAGCAGGGAGCCCAGTGTGGGGCTTGAGCCTAGGACCCTGGGACCATGACCAGAGCCAAAGGCTGATGCCCAATGACTGAGCCATTCAGGCGCCCCAGGCTCTTAATTTTATTATTTTTATTATTTTTAAAAAATTTTAAAGATTTTATTTAAATGGTGCTGGGAAAATTGGACAGCTATATGTAGAAGAATGCAACTTGACCATTCTCTTACACCGTACACAAAGATAAACTCGCAATGGATGAAAGACCTCAATGTGACGCAGGAATCCATCAGAATCCTAGAGGAAAACATAGGCAGTAACCACTTCGATATCAGCCACAGCAAGTTCTTTCAAGATATGTCTCCAAAGGCGAAGGAAAAAAAAGCGAAAATGAACTTTTGGGACTTCATAAAGATCAAAAGCTTCTGTACAGCAAAGGAAACAGTCAACAAAACGAAGAGGCAACCCACAGAATGGGAGAAGATATTTGCAAATGACAGTAGAGACAAAAGGTTGATATCCAGGATCTATAAAGAACTTCTCAAACTCAACACACACTAAACAGATAATCATATCAAAAAATGGGCAGAAGGTATGAACAGACACTTCTCCAATGAAGACATACAAATGGCTATCAGACACATGAAAAAATGTTCATCATCACTAGACACCAGGGAGATACAAATTAAAGCCACATTGAGATACCACCTCACACCAGTTAGAATGGCCAAATTCAGCAAGAAAGGAAACAACGTGTGTTGGAGAGGATGTGGAGAAAGAGGAACCCTCTTACACTGTTGGTGGGAATGCAAGTTGGTGCAGCCACTCTGGAGAACAGTGTGGAGGTTCCTCAAGAAGTTAAAAATAGAGCTTCCCTATGACCCTGCAATTGCGCTACTGGGTATTTACCCCAAAGATACAGATGTGGTGAAAAGAAGGGCCATCTGTACCCCAATGTTTATCGCAGCAATGGCCACGGTCGCCAAACTGTGGAAAGAACCAAGATGCCCTTCAACAGACGAATGGATAAAGAAGATGTGGTCCATACACACAATGGAGTATTACGCCTCCATCAGAAAGGATGAATACCTGACTTTTGTAGCAACATGGACGGGACTGGAAGAGATTATGCTGAGTGAAATAAGTCAAGCAGAGAGAGTCAATTATCATACAGTTTCACTTATTTGCAGAGCATAACAAATAACAAGGAGGACATGGGGAGATGGAGAGGAGAAGGGTGTTGAGGGAAATTGGGGGGGGGAGATGAACCATGAGAGACTATGGACTCTGAAAACTAACCTGAGGGTTTTGAAGGGGTGGGGGGTGGGAGGTTGGGGGAGCCTCGTGGTGGGTATTATGGAGGGCACTCATTGCATGGATCACTGGGTGTGATGTAAAACTATGAATTCTGTTACACTGAAAAGAAATTTAAAAAAATAATTAAAAAAAAGAAATACACAAGAGGATATGCATTGCTCAGTTCTCACAGAAGGAAAGATGGATGGATTGATGGATGGATGGATGGATGGATGGATGCATGGAAAGAAGGGTCAAGGAAGGAAGGAAGGGAGTAAGGGAGAAAGGGAGGGAGGGAGGAGGTATTCCTTAATCAATGACTCACACAATATATCATAGATCCTTCCAGATCCCATTCCTTGAGGTCACATTCCTGACCTAGAGCTCACTCTCCAGTGATCCCATGTTCTCCTTTCCAAAGACCACCATGCAGTCCATGATTCTGTGCCCCAGGATTCCTGGGCTGGCCTTGACTGACACTAACAGGCCTCCAGGCCTGGGCAGATGAAGGAGGGGTAAGGACCTGAGGCGTGGGGGTTTGGGTTAGAGCTCCTGGATTAACAGGGCTGGGAAGAATTAAGGAATCCATACTTCTTAAAAGAATACTTCTCTGCATGGGTCCCAGAGTGCCCTGGGGAACCTCTCCTTGTCACCCTCTCTTTCTCCAGAGAATCCAGTCACAGGGCTCTCAGGCACACACCAGGCTCTCCTGAGATTTTTTTGGATGCAAGGTAATCCCTCCTGTCGACCCTGCAGGTGAGCCTTTATGGCAGCCTTCCTGCCTGAGAGGAGCTGGACCTCCTGCTATGACCACAGGGATTCACCACCATGATGGCACCTGCCCAATTTCCTCTACACACATTTTATTAATTATCACCCTTCTTGTTCTATTGTCCCGTCCTCACTCAGGGAAGCCCTCTTCTTCACAGTCTCCAAACCTGAGAGGTGAGATTATGCTGAGTGAAATAAGTCAAGCAGAGAGAGTCAATTATCATATGGTTTCACTTATTTGCGGAGCGTAACAAATCACACGGAGGACATGTGGAGATGGAGAGGAGAAGTGAGTTGAGGGAAATTGGAGGGGGAGATGATCCATGAGAGACTATGGACTCTGAAAAACAACCTGAGGGTTTTGAATGGGCGGGGAGTGGGAGGTTGGGGCAGCCAGGTGGTGGGTATTTTGGAGGGCACTCATTGCATGGAGCACTGGGTGTGGTGCAAAAACTATGAATTCTGTTAAGCTGAAGAGAAATTAAAAAAAAAGAAACAAGCTGTGAAAAGACAATGTTCTGTGTGTTTGTAGATGTATTTTATTTTTCTATTTGATGGTGATTGTTGTGATCACAAGGGAGGTCCTCATAGGAACCGAAGGCCATTATAGAAACAACACATTCTTTCTGTATTTTTGAAGTTCTACTTTTAGTTATTTTGTTACATCTACAAGCACAAACAATTGAACAATGACTTTAGGGGGCTTTCATGTCTTTGGTCCAATTGTGTACACAGCTAATTCAATGCCTTCGAAATTTAAACTCTTATATTATTTTTACATATTGGTTTTCCTTAATAAGTAAATTATTTTGCAAAATTAATCATTCTGATTCCTGAAATAGTGATTTATATGAAATACATTGAACTATATGTGTGGAACCACATGATGCACATCAACAAAGTAAGATTTTAATTGAAAACATATCTGAAACAATCAGTTATGCAACTTAAAATTGGATTTTCAAACATATGGCTATACTATATTATAGCAAATATTTCAGAAGATACTTAAGTGTACACAGTCCTTTTCATTAAAGAAACAGTAACACAAATATTTGATTTTTATCCATCTGACTATTATGCATTTCAGATTGTCCTGGTGTTGACCGGCAGGCTCCCACCATGGAGGAGGTCAGCAGAGGGAACCAAGTATGACACTGACAGCTATTGCCTGAGACCTGTGAGCTGTCAGGTCCCAGGATAATTATTTTTTTTCCTTCCTAGTTCATGCCCTGAGCCCCTTGTGAAATGCACTGAGATGTGTGTTTCACACATAACAAGTGGTGGCTCTGCTGTCCAGTCACCCGATCTGTTTGCCATGGGATCTATAAGTGTATGTTTGCACATGTCTGAGGACACTAGCAGGTGCTGTGCACTGGGGGCTTGTTCCCAGGCTCCAGACCAGCTGCCACCTCACACAGCCAATGGAGGGCTGAGACTGACCTGTGGCTGCAGCCCTGGCTCTTGGCTTATAGGAGACTTAAGTCTTCACATGTGAAGGTGGTTTAAAATTCACACTCATGTATCATCTCTTAGATGGGAGCAGACAGCAGGTACCACATTACTTTTCAAGTGAGCTCTTCAGTGAGTTACTCCATGTAGTGTGTTTCACGGTTGGAAGACACCTGGGTTTATTGTAGAATTAATGGTTTCCATGTACTAATCCATTTATGGAATAATTTGCACTTCTTACAATTTCTAATGCCTATAGATAAAAGATTTAAATTCTAGTACAATTAATGGATTGACGTTGCACAGACAGTACTTGTGGTCATAAGTAGGAACCTCACGATGTTTGCTTTTGTGCATGTGACATTCATCTCAGCATGTCTTACTAGAGAGTCAGAACTGGATGCATGTCATTAGTTTGTGCTAGGAAGTCAGACAGGATATCTGAGTCCAGCCGTGGAGGGACAGGGAGCCCAGAGCTGCCTGTCTTCAACTGAGACAACCCCCTGCCTGGCCTCCCTGACAGGATGACTACCAGCAGCTGAGTCCCCCTGGAAGTGAGCCCTTCCTCAGGGAAACCCAAGGGTCTTTGGAGCCTCAGAGCTGGACTCAGATTTTATTCTATGTCAGGATGTCCATGTGCTTCCTCCCCTGCATCCTCCTCCCTAGCCACCCCCCACACTGTGTGGGGTAGGAGGAGAGATACCCTCAGACGGGTCCGCCTGTGACTCCCCCCAATGGCCTTGGATCTGCTGGGCTTCTCCAGGGGGTGGGATGTGGATGTGCACAAGGAGCACTTCCTCAGGGATATGGGTCTCAGTAAGAGACTGAGAGGGGTCCCAGCAGATCTGTAGATCTCAGGTTGAAGAGCTGACTTGACTGCCCCTTGGCCTGGACCTGCCTACTCACATGCTCCCCAGGTCCTGCACAGGTGACAGGCAAGGTGCAGCAGGGGACTCACCTTCTCTCTCTTTTATGCTAAGGTATCTCCTCATGGGATAGATCTGAAGCAGACAGACAGACAGACACACACACACATCATGCCCCTGATCCACCAGCACTCAGCCTCTCTGTGCTCCTCGTCACACATCATTCTATACCTGTTATGAAAGTGAAGATCCTGAATCCAATAACTATGTCCAGGACAGTGGTGGCAGCATGTCCATGGCTTGGACAGTTCTTGTCATGACACAGCCCCTCACTGTCTCCTGTCAGCTGAGCCCATGGCAGTGTTAAGGGCACATGTGGCAAATCTTCTGTCTCCCTGGGAGGAGCCAAGACCTCCTTAGCAGGACAACAATGGGTCTTAACCAGGACTTCACTCAGGGAAAACAGATCAAGGATGAAGTGGCAAGGAGATAGAGTACCTTTTAGGACAATTTCCAGATGCCCCATTCCCTATGGGTCTGGCACCTCTAACTCTGGGCCCACCCAGCGAGCTCCAGGAACACCATAGAAGTTGATCATGTCAGGTGCACAATTGTTAGACATCTAGGAAACCAGAAGGCAGATGGTTCATGAGCTTGAGCTGGTCAGCAGGAGTAGAGAACTGGTGATATTGAAAGGAACACTCCTTGGCCATCAAATGTGGGGGAACCTTAGTGTTAGATCTGGGCCTTGAGGGCCAGATGGGGAGGAGAGCCCTCTGGAGATGCATTAAATCCTGTCCCAGAGAGTTTCCAAGGTATAGAATACCGACCTCAACAGGAAGTTTGGTTTGTAGGGATATCCTGAATTTACCCATAAACCTGACTCTAAAAATTAAGCTTGTTATCAATCACTGGGCTGTTGTTCATCAAGTTATTATTAATAAATACACCCATTGCTGTGCTGGCAAATCTGGTCCTATGTGGGAGTGGATAGGCTCCTCTGTGCCAGCAGTGCATGTGGACTCTAAAGCTGTTTCTCAGGATGGCCTTGCTTTCTCTGACAGATTACAAAGTCTTATCACCCTTTGTCTTGCTCTGGCCCCAAAATCTACTCAGAGAAAGTACGTGCTGTTGGCAGGGGGTCAAAGACCATGCTCATCCTGCCCTTTAGTCTCCCTTTCTGCCTCGCTGACCAGCATTATTCCATGGACGGCTTCTCATCCATGTCAGCATGGGAGGCATCTGAGCACATAGAGGCTTGTGGGGGGAGAGAAGCTGTAAGAGGTGGGGATGTTGTGACCCTTCAGTTTCTGATCAGTGGGATACAGCTGAAAATCCTCCCCCCTTTTTGTTAATAAGAAGTCCAGACAAGGGACTGCACAGCTCTGGGAAATCACTGGGACTCACCAAGGACTATGACCTGAGCCCAGAGTTTTCAGAGGAGGGGTCTGAGGCAGTGGGGACTTGATTTAGGAAGGACTGAGAACATGTGGATCAAGGCTGCCCCCACACTGAGCAGACAGAATCCAGCTTGGCTCTCAGGGCTTTAGGCCACGAAGAGATGTTTGCCCTGTGACCAGAGGTAGCACTGTGGACCATTTTTGTGGTCCTTATACAGTTGCTTAGTGAGGACCATTCTACCAAAGTAGCCTGGACTTGGAGTCTGGGCCCTGCACTCCCTGATGGGGACTCAGCAGCTGTGTCCTCTCAAGCCTGGCAGACTCCCCTGAGTAGAGACCTGTGTGTGGTCTCAGCAGGTACTTCCTCCCAGGGATCTCACCAGGGGTGAGGCCAACTGCTATCATCTTCAGTGTGTGTGTGTGTCTGAGTTGTGCTTCATCTCCAGGGTTCAAGGAGGGGCTGGGAAGTCACTGAATGGACATCATTTGGATGGAAAGCCCCCTCTGTGACAGAGGCTTGAGGGAAAAAGTAGGCCTGGGCCAGCCCAGGCCACTATGGGGACTTGAGTCTGTGTCACAATGGCCTAGATATTTTAACTCCTGGTCCTACTCTCTCACTGCACAAGGAAGTACTGGCCTCAAGGACACAGAAAAAACTGTCCATCTATGTCAGCCACTCTGACTTAGAGGTTTGAGGAATATATTCTGGCCCCTGATGCATCAGCCATAAGTGTGTTTGCAGGTTCTGTGTCCCACCTTGTGCTGACTCAGCCACCCTCTCTCTCTCTCTCTCTGTATCCCTTGGATCATCAGACAGACACACCTGCACCAAGAGCAGTGGCTTCAGTGTGTGAACTTCTGCCTTATTCTGGTTCTAGCAGCAGCCAGGAAGCCCTCCCAAGCATCTGATGAGGCGCTACTCTGACTCAAAAAGTCTCTGGGACCCCAGCTTCTTCTCTGCGTCCAAGGATGCCTCAGCCCATGCAAGACTTCTGCTTGTCTCTGGGCTGCAGCCTGAGGACAAGGTTGACAAGCACTGGGATACAGATCACGGCAGTGGGAGCAGCTTTCATTACTCACAGTGTTTCAGATAAGGAGGAAGCAAGACAAAGACCCTTGGGCCCATGGACCTTGGCTTCAGACTATTTTCATTGAGAAACTTAACCTGGAGACACACAGGGGTTATATATCTGTTGGAAGATCTGTTCTTGAACAGAAGAGTAATACCCAGGTTATGCCTGCAAGGTGACACATCACAGGGCATTCCTGGAAGACAGGGATGGATGAGGTATCAGAGCTGAACTGCGCATCACCACTCAACACTGAGAAGATGAAGAGGAATAAATACTATATTTGCAACTAAACATGTGGCCCAGTGAACATTCAACCACATTCAGTTTCACCATCTTATTCCACAAAGTGTGACCTTGTGTCACTACTGATGTATCCACAGCTGATACCCTGATGATAACCCTGGCCACAGACACACTCTTCTCCCTCTGAACCAGCTACACATGAACTTGGACCATATCCGACAGAGTATCCCTGACAGTACTCCCCTCCAAACTCCTCTCTGCTCCCGCATCCCTCAGGCTTCAGTCTCTCCCTCTGGCTCTTCAGGCTGAATTCTGACTCCACATCAGGATTTCAGAGAAAACTGGAAATGATTGTGCTGTAGTTTCCAGTTTCCATGGTCCATCTCTAGGGAGGAGAATGACCAGAAAATAGAGCTGCATAAAACCCCTCACATTCTCCTTCTTGTTTTTGTCACTTATCAAGACCAGGACATCGGATTTAGGAAATTGTAAATAGGTAGGCTCTCATTGACTCCTCGCTGTCAAAGTAAATCCTCCTCTGTGGAGAAGGTGTTAGAGATACCGGTCTTTAAATCAGGTATAGAGGACCCTGAAGATAAATAATAATCCCCCAATGTGCAGAAAAGCGTTAAAAAGGACTAAAGGTCACTTGGACTCATTTGTGGTAACACACACACACATACCCAGACACAGCTGTCTTCCTTCTGGTTGTATATTTTCCTGAACTCTGCAGTTTCTGGGGCTTTCTGTCCCTGTAGAAATCAGATCAGCTTGTGCTCACCTAGCTGTTCTCAGTGCCACAATCTCCTAGAAGTATAATCCCCACAACGACACTAAGTGTGAGTGGGGTCCTGTCAATAGGGCAACCTGACCACCTGCTCTCCTGTGATGAGCTGATATTAAGAATTGCACTACTGGGTATTTACCCCAAAGATACAGCTGTAGTGAAAAGAAGGGCCATCCGTACCCCAATGTTTATAGCAGCAATGGCCACAGTCGCCAAACTGTGGAAAGAACCAAGATGCCCTTCACCGGACGAATGGATAAGGAAGATGTGGTCCATATACACTATGAAGTATTATGCCTCTATCAGAAAGGGTGAATACCCAACTTTTGTATCAACATGGATGGAACTGGAAGAAATTATGCTGAGTGAAATAAGTCAAGCAGAGAGAGTCAATTATCATATGTTTTCACTTATTTGTGGAGCATAACAAATAACACAGAGGACAAGGGGAGATGGAGAGGAGAAGGGATTTGAGGGAAATTGGAAGGGGAGGTGAACCACGAGAGACTATGGACTCTGAAAAACAACCTGAGGGTTTTGAAGGGGCTAGGGGTGGGAGGTTGGGTGGTGGTTATTAAGGAGGGCATGTATTGCATGGAGCACTGGGTGCTCTCTGTGTCTCTCCCCCTTGCAGGATCCTTAGCCCAGTCTGTGCTGACTCAGCCACCCACCATGTCTGGGGCCCTGGGCTACAGTGTCACCATCTCCTGCACTGGGAGCAGTTTCAGCCTCAGCAGTAATTATGTGAACACTACAGACAGCTCCCAGGAACAGCCCCCCATACTATCTTCTATCATTATAACAAACAACTCTTAAAGGTCCCTGATAGATTCTTCGTTCCTGATAGGCAGTTCAGGCACCCTGACCATCACTGGGCTCTAGGCTGAGGAAGAGCTGAGTATTACTGCCAGCATGGGAAATCAGGCTCAGAGTTCACAGTGCTCTAGACCTGTGGGGAAGTGAGACAAAAACCTACTTACTCATTTGCAAAGAGGGGGACACATCAGGAATTGCCCGGCAGTCTCACCTGTGATTCTCTTTTTCTATTTACTGATGCCTTGGTCCCAGGTCGACCAAGGGGCAGCACCTGAGAGTGAGACTCCTGTCCCTTCTATTCTCAAATTCATTCTGAGCAGACAATTCTTAGAAGATTCTTCATGAAAATAGAAATTTCTTGTCTTTACCAATTAGGGGCAGTTTATTCTAGACTGATTCTTTTTCACTTTTTTTTTCTTCTGATTTTAAGAGTAATGAAACATTTTATTTTTCCACTGAATGCATCATGGTCTATGCATGCTATACTTGAAGAATGAGTCAGCCCTGTTTGTATCTGATAATATTATCTACCTGACTATAACCAGTGCTGGATAGTTTTGTCCTTTTCTGATTGTGTGTGTGTGTGTGTGTGTGTGTGTGTGTGTGTGTGTGAAAAATATGTCAGTTTCTAATTATAAACTTATAGAAATAAATAAAAGAATGTTGTACATAGAGATACTGCCCATGATTGTTTATGCCAGGTTATTCATAATCACTAAACACTGAAAGCAACCCATTATTTGCACATTAATTTTTTCCAGGTTTATATATAATCACCCAAACCTAGAAGCAGCTAAGATGTCACCTGATAAGTGACACGTTTATAAAATGGGATATTATTCATATTATGAAGGTAATTATATCACATTTTTGTAGAGACAAAACTCTCAATACGTGTAAAGATCTGCACTTTCTGGGGGGCTAAAGGAAGAAAAAGGTGAACATGTCAATGAGGAACATGCATTAGAGCAAGGTAATATGCTAATGTATTGGACCTGAGATGATACCATCGTCTTGTTAAAATTCTATATGATAATGTAATGGCCCTGAGATGATGCCATCGTCTTGTTAAAATTCACTCAAAACCGTAAAGTTACATGACATAATTCTAAAGTGTGCATGCAAAAAAAAAAATCACTTGGAAGATTTGGGGGTCATAATGTTATAGAGAATGTGACTAAACCCATCCATCTGTATTATAAATATGTGATTCCACCTCAATGTAGGGCTTGGGTAGAGCTGCTAATTTGAGTGACTTTGAAATTGAGTGGATGGACATCTGGGCTTTTTCCAGAGTTTGGCTTTTCTGGACAGTGATGTTCTAAACATTGGGGTGATGAATGGTTAAATAAGAGTGTGTATATATACATATATGTATATATACACACAGTGGGATATTACAAGGCCATCAAAAAACTGAAATATTGCCATTTGCAATGGCATAGATGGAACTAGAGGGTATTATGTTCAGTGAAATATGTCAATCAGAGAAAGACAATTATCATATGATCTCTGATATTTGGAATTTAAGAATCAAAACAGAGGATCATAGGAAAAGAGAGAAAAAATAAAACAAGAGAAACCTGAGAGGAAGACAAACCATAAGAGATTCTAAAATCATAGGAAACAAATTGAGGGTTGCTGGAGGGGAGGGGGTGAATGGATGGGGTGATTGTGTGATGCACACGAAAGAGGGGATGTGATGTAATGAGCACTGGGTATTCTACAAGACTGATGAATCACAGGCCTGTATATCTGAAATGAATTCTACATTATATGTTAATTAATTGAATTTAAATTTTAAAATTGTTAAAAACTGAAACAAAATGAGTGGAGTCTATAAATGTAAAGACATAAGAGGTGCCTGGGTGGCTCAGTGGGTTAAGTCTCTGCCTTTGGCTCAGGTCATGATCTCAGGATACTGGGATCAAGTCCTGCATTGGGCTCTCTGCTCGGCAGGGAGCCTGCTTCCTCCTCTCTCTCTCTCTCTCTCTCTGCCTGCCTTTCTGCCTACTTGTGATATCTCTGTGTCAAATAAATAATAAAATAATTTAAAAAAAGACATAAGAGACTGCACATGAGCTCTCTACTCTAGTAGGTAAGGTTGATTCCTGTGGGGAACGGGTCCATTATTTTGATAGGACTTCTCTATTTACTGGAATTGAACAATTAGTTAAATGGGTTGTTGGTGGTAGAACCAGATTTCTCACTTTGGAACTGGAAATTCACAGATATAACCAAGGGAGGATGGTTGAGTGAAGTGTGTAGTCATGGATTAGAGATGGAGGTGGGAGTTTGGAAATATGTGTGATCTGATGAAGACAGAAACTCGCATGTGGAAACAGTGACCAACGTGGCCATATTTGTGGGTTAGTTCATATGCCCTTTGTCAGCTGAACATAAGTGGAAGGAATGATGCCTGAGAGGTATAAGATGAATTTTCCCAGATATGTCTTTCTAATACCATTTTCCTGGGAAATGATGTCATATTCTTTGGGGAGATATTTAATCCCCAGATCAGAAACTAGGCAGGATGACTATGGAAGGCCTAGTAGTGTCAGAAACTAAAAAAAAAAAAAAAAAAAAAATGGTCAAAACAATCACAGGCATATCAGTGAATACCCAACACCCACAGGAATGTGTTTGCACATGCATGTGCACGCACACACACACACGATGACAGGTGTGTGGAGGAGCTCATGAGCCACCTTAAAAATGTTCCAATTGGGTAAAACTGGAAAGACTTGAGGACCAAAAAAAAAAAAAAAAAGAGTAATATATAGGTTATAACTCAGCATCTAAATAGCTGTCCATGATTCATATTGTTAACTGGTTTTGCAAATAAATAAGTGGAGAAAGAAGAGACAGATTACCATGCAGAATACTTCCAGGAACTTGTGAAAGTATTTGACCATGAAGGATTCCAGGCATAATCCCCACTCAGTAAATGTGGACAAAGTCATTAGGGACAATGAGTCTCAGAAAAGGTCAGAGTAAGAGAACCTTATGGAAACTTCTTAATAAATGTAACAAAGAACTCCAAATGGATCTTAGAACAGAAAAATAGCACAGCTTTATTTATTTTTTTCTTTTCTTTTCTTTTCTTTTTTTCCTTGGTAAGAGATCGACTTTATTTATTTTTTATTAGGTACAGTTAATTAGCCTATACTACATCACAAGTTTTTTTTTTTTTATATAACACTAGTGTAAAGCTAAGAAAATCTACATTAAACTGGGGGCTTTAATTGTTAATGGGTTGAACTGAGTCTCTAGCATTAATGTGACAGAGTTCCAACAGAGCCCATGTTTCAGGGTGTGGCATTATTTGGGAATGGGGTTCCTGCAGATGTAATCAGCTAAGGGGAGGCCAGTAAGGCTTAATCATATGTACCATATTCCCTTTCAACTTTGGTTTTACTCTATTTGCTTGGAATGATGCTGAGATAAATCTGAGTCATCTGAGTGTTTTAGAGAAAGAGCTTAGGAATCAAACATTTATTTTTGAGCATAACAAATAACACGGAGGATATGGGGAGATGAAGAGAAGAAGGGAGTTGAGGGAAATTGGGGGGGAGATGAACCATGAGAGACTATGGACTCTGCAAAATAACCTGAGGGTTTTGAAGGGGCGGGGGGTGGGAGGTTGGGGGAGCCTGGTAGTGGGTATAGTGGAGGGCACGCATTGCATGGAGCACTGGGTGTGGTGTAAAACTATGAATTCTGTTACGCTGAAAAGAAAAAAAAAAGTTGGAGCTGTTAAAAAAAAACATTTATTTTCATTGAGAATCCAGAAATTACATGAAAAAAATATTCTAGAAAGTTCTGTCATCTTTTTACTGACAATCTGTGGTAAATTTACCAAATAAACATGATAGGCCTCAATACGGGTGATATATAAGATCCTGGTAGCTCCTTGGTTTAGGAGCAGAGAAATTCTGAGAAGATAGAGGTCCCTTGTACAGTACAATTGTTTATATGAATTCTTGTGGTGAGAACAATGATAAATATGGACTAAGAAAAAGAAAACGAATCACAGGTACTTTAGAGAGACACAAGACATAATAAATCCAAGGCTAATATAAAATGTAGAGAAAACCCAGATTGGGATTTATGAACAGTGAATACATTTCGCTGAAAGCATTTCTCCTTGGGCCAAATGCAGACATCAAAGGCCAGGGCCTGTGCACTGGGGTTATGGGGTGTAACAGGAGATTCTCATAATAACAGCAACAACAACATTAGCCACACTGTAAGGATGGCACATGTAGATTTCTTATCAGGTACAAACCAACAGTGAGCCTTAGGAAATATGTGGCCTTGAACTTTGTTTATATTGCAGACTGGTAGTGATGCCAGGCACCTGTGTTAAGCAAACTCTAATATAAGGTAACACTAATATATCCAGGAGCATAAACACTGTAAAATAAACCCTGCATCTGTTGGTCTGGATGTTATGTGTGACCTGGAGAAAATTAATGTCCTTGTCCCCAACTCCAAGGAGAGGACCTACTCCTTCTCTTTCCCTGGGCACTGAAGTCACAAAGATCCATCTGTGAAACTCCTGCTGTCTTCTAGGAGTGTTGTGTGGTCTTTTCCCTCTTCCCATTCTAGTTCTTCCCACATTAACTGCCTGGCATTGAGCAAATGTATCAACTACATCCTGATCCATACACCCTAATTTAGAAACCTAGAGCTGCTTGCCTATAAGCTCCTTGAGTTTGCATGTCCCCAAATGAATACCCTGATGTATCTGGTCTACTAACTTCTTACCTAGTCTTTGAGGAAGAATTAACTTCCCTGTTTTAGTCTTAGCCCAACCCCTTTCATAGTCTAATTTAGCCCATTTTTGTAAATACTTTAAATCTTCCTCTGAGCAGTCTGTTTTTTCTGTAGGGCTGGAGCCAGGAATGTAACCAGCTCTTGAAATGATTCTCGGGCTGCTTGCTTTGTGGCTCGATCTGCTAAATGGTTTCTTTTTGAAATCAGATCAGTCCCCTTTTGGTGTCCTGGGCAATGCATAATGGCCACCTCTTTTGGGTCCCAAATAGCCTGGAGGAGAGCCAATATTTCTCCTCTGTTTTTAATTCCTTTTCCTTCTGCTGTTAATAGGCTTTTTTCTTTATAAATAGCCCCATGTATATGGAGAGTAGCAAAGGCGTACCTGCTGTCCATATAGATGTTGGCGGTTTTATCTTTGGCCATCTGCAGTGCTTGCTGAGTGCAATCAGCTCCGCTTTTTGTGCCAAGTTTCCATGTGGCAGGGCTGCCTTCCAGAGTTCCTGCTCAGGGGAACGACTGCAGCCCTGCATATATCTTTCCATTGACTATGTAGCTACTCCCATCTGTGAACACAGTCATCTCCTCATCTGGGAGGGGAATGTCTCAGGTCTGGCCTTACTCCTGTGACTAGGGTTAGGACCACCCCGCAGTTGTGTGGGTGGTCAGCCATCTCCTCTGGCAGCAGTGTGGCTGGATTTAGCACCACCAGAGGCCAGAAGGTCATTGTTGGTTTGTTGAGGAGGAGGACCTGATATCCTGTCACTCAGGCATTTGTCACCCATCTGTCTGGTGGAGTCTGGAGAAGGCCCTTGATAGCGTGGGTGGTGGTCAAGATGAGATTTTGACCCAAAGTCAATTTACTTGCATCCTTGACCAGGAGGGCCATGGCAGCAATTATGCTGAAGCACGGGGGGAACCCAGTCGCTACTGGACCTAGTTTCTTGCTACAATAGTCTACTGGCCTTTGTGAAATTCCCAGATTCTGAGTCAAAACTCCTTTGGCCACCCCTGTCTTTTTATCCACATAAAAGTGGAAGGGCGTGGTAACGTCTTGGATGGCCAATGCTGGGACACTCAGTAAGGCTGTTTGTAATTCCTGAAATGCTCCTTCTGCCTCAGCTGTCCACTGTATCATAGTAAGCCCCCCTTTTGCCAGTTCATGAGAGGTCAGGCAATCTCCACAAACCATAGTATCCATAGCCTATAGTAGCTCACTGTCCCAAGAAACTCCCTTACTTGTCAGCATGTGGTGGGGCAGGGGTATTGGGTGATCACCTGTTTACTGGACTCAGACAGTGAACGCACTCCCTCATGGAGATCAAAGCCTAGATAAGTGGCGTGGCTCTGACAGAGCTGTGCTTCCTTTGCTGACACCCGATACCTTTTTTCCTGCAGAGTCTATAAGAGAGCTCTCGTCCCCCCAAACATGACTCATAGTCCTCAACAGCTATTAGCAAGTCATCAACATACTGTAACAGAATGACTCCCGGGTTGGAGGTGCTGTACTCACGTGAATCCTCATGTAGGGCCTCGTCGAAGATACTGGGTGAATTCTTGAACACTTCTGGAAGTCTTGTCCAGGTGAGCTGGCCTTGGAACCCTTATTGTGGGTCTTGTGCATCCACTCCAGCCTTGGGGAGCATGGCTGTGACCAGCTTCTCCCTGGTGGGCCATACCCTGGAGCTCCACAACCAGACAGACAGACAGGATCTCGAAATTTTACCTCCAGAGGCTTTTTCCAGAAATTCTGATGCTGGCTCTGTTCTCATCATTTGATCGTGGAGGAGTCCCAGTGTTAGGGTCCATAATCAAAGGAGCGAGACTGATACAAAGCGAAGGTCAAGCAAAGTTTTATTTTTCACCAAGCATTGAGAATCAAACCGATTGGTTGGGGCCATCTCTTACAAAGAGGAGGCCTCTCCCAGACTCACAGACTAACTTTTATAGAGGTGGTTGATCTTGGCTATACACAGGTGGCCAAAGAGATTTCAATACAGAGAGAAAAATGCACAGTCATACTAGGTCAGCAACACACAGAGAAAACTGCACAGTCATGCTAGGTCACACACGGGTGGCCAATTGAATTTCAATTTACCCTAGTAGATATATGCATGACCAACTGATTGGATGTCTCCGCCTGGTCTGACCCATCCTTGTATCTGGGCTTTGCAAGTAAGTTCCTCTGGGAGGGGCAGGGTCAATCTAATTTCACTGCATAAACACAAAATGGCTCCCTCTGGCTAAGTAGGCCTTTACACCTGGGTGGCTCTGTCAGTTAAGCCACTGCCTTTGGCTTAGATCATGACCTCATGGTCCTGGGATTAAGTCCCTCATTGGGCTCTCTGCCCAGTGGGGTGCCTGCTTCCCCCTCTCTCTCTGCCTGCCTCTCTACCTACTTGTGATCTGTGTGTGTGTGTGTGTGTGTGTGTGTGTGTGTCAAATAAATAAATAAAAACAAGTAAATATTTTTTTAAAAAGTAACTTTGCTAAAAAAGTAAACTTTGGGAAGAGAGCCACTCAAAAAGTAGACTGCAAAGGACAAAACAGAAGGATACCATAGGAGGTTCCTGGGGGCTCAGTGGGTTAAAGCCTCTGCCTCTGGCTCAGGTCATGATCCCAGGGTCCTGGGATCGAGCCCTGCATCGGGCTCTCTGCTCAGCGGGGAGCCTGCTTCCTCCTCTCTCTCTGCCTGCCTCTCTGCCTACTTGTGATTTCTGTCTGTCAAATAAATAAAATATTAAAAAAGAAAGAAGGATACCATAGGCACATCTTCCGTTTCAATTTTCAAAGTACCATGAACTTTTGACTTCCGACACATGGAACTCTTCAGTGCTAAATCCACCATCTCCTGGTACACATCCTTCTACTCTCGCCTAAAAAAGAGACAATGTAACACCTGTTAGCTGCCATTACTCATTATCATCCTTTCAAAGCAAGTGCCTGTGTTTTTCCATCATAAACCTATACTCCCCGCTCAAAATCAAGACCACACCTGATTTCTCTCTACTCTAAGTCTCCCAGATGACTGTCCCTAATTCCCCAAATAGAAGTGTCAGTTGTTTTCCAGCACCTACATCTCGACTGACACCATGATGTACCAATGCAAAGGCCATGTTGGGCTATTTATACATCATCAGGTTATGGCAAACATCAGAGGAAATATTAAAATGCTCAAGTGCACTTCACATTAAATTCAGATTCCTGAAATTGATTTGTTTACAGTTAAATCTTTTTGGAAAATTTGGTGCAAAAGAACCAGCTCTTGGTGTCATAAGTATAATTTATATTTTGAAAGAACACCAGAAATCCATCCAAATCATTCATAATAACCTAGAAGGTACTCTAAATAAGTATACTTGTATTCACACCACCACCTACAAAAAACAAGAACAGTAAGAAAAACAAAACAAAACAAAACAAAAAATCCTGGCAAAGTCATAAACTCAAATTAGTTGTTATCCAACATTGGCCGAACTGAGAGATTACTTGATATTATATAAATATGTAGTTCTTTTTTTTCCTTTTTATTATTTATTTTTATTTGATTTCTCTTCAGCATAACAGAATTCATAGTTTTACACTACACCCAGTGCTCCATGCAATGCATGCCCTCCATAATACCCACCACCTGGCTGTGTAGTTCTTAAAACTATATATTTTCATAACACAACTAATATAATTTTCTAAAACTGTGACAGAAAATCACTGGATAAAATGCTATGACTACATTACCTAAGGAAGCAAAAAGATTGACTTTTAAATCAATTGTTTAAATTTATGCTGTTACTCATCTTTTCCCAATACTATTGTAAGTCATAAAATATTTTTATTTTTTTCTTATTTTCTTAAATATTTTATTAAATTACTTGATAGAGGGATAGAGAGCACAAGTAGGCAGAGTGGCAGGCAGAGGGAGAAGAGAAGCAGGCTCTCCACTGAGCAAGGAACCTGATGTAGAGCTCAATCCCAGGACCCTGGTCCTAAGCTTCAGGCAGCTGCTTAACTAACTGAGCCAACCAGGCATCCCAGTAGAGATTTTTGAAACATTGTATTAATAATAAAAGTTTTATATAATCGTTATGTAAAATGAAAATTTAAGTCTCCTATGTGCCTACCTCCAGGAGTATTTTTTTTATTTTAGTACCTTAACTTACAGTGCAGTATTAGTTTCTGGTAGAATTCAGTGATTCATCACTTACATACACCACTCAGTGCTGATCACAACAAGTGCCCTCTTCAATGCCCACCATCATCTACCCATCCCCTACCCACTTCCCTCCATCAACCCACAGTTTGCAGAGCTGCCTTAACTCTGCAAGCTCTAGCATGACCCATCGCCACGGTGACTTGGTGATACACACCCTTCCTTGGGTATCTCTCTGTCAGCCAAGGCTTTGCAGTTTGGTAACAGGTGTGAAGGTCCCCAAGATGGGAAATCTGAACTGCTCTTCTATGGGTATGTTCATATTAATATTCTGAATTCTATCCTCACAAGTTGGCTGCCTTACTCTTAGGGAAATTGGATTCTCTTCCCCTCCCCCCTGTCCATGTCCTCCTTCCATTTTGTTGATACTAGTTAATTTGATTTGATTTTTCAATGAAGCTGTCTTCTTAAATATTTTCTAGATGAAGAAAACTGTATTCCTTCTAGGTGCCAATTTTTTTTTTTATATAGTCCAACAGTCAACAGACACAGTAAGACAACACACTTTTCTCATTGGATCAGGAGAATCTTGGTGTGACACCAGCAACACATTTGAGTGAGTCAACTCTTCTCAGTGGGAGATGACAAAATCAGAAAGGGACTGTCAGAAGTCGGAATGCAGACACATTTAGAAGGAGAGACGCTGGAACACCTTGGGATATTTTCATGGGTTGATGTGGAGGGTCTCACTGGCCGTCTGCATGATGCCCAAGAGTGGATGGGAATGGGCTTGACCACCAGGTGGGTGGAATGAAGAGTTGGCAGCTACGCAGTGGACTGTTGGTCTCAAAAATACTGCTGGGGTGGGTTCTCAAAGCCGGGCCTATGGAGAGAGACAGGAGACTGTCCCCTAACCCTACAGTCTCCAGAGGGGATCAAAAGACCTGAGAGGATATTAAAAAGGAATGAAAGAGTAGGGAAGAACGCACTCCAGCCAGGGTAGTCACCACTTCCATCTAGGTTCCTCAGACCAGTCCACAGATCAAGAGTAGGACATTCAGGGGTACCTGAGTGGCTCAGGGGGTTAAGCCTCTGTCTTCGGCTCAGATCATGATCTCAGAGTCCTGGGATGGAGCCCCACATCAGGCTCTCTGCTCAGCACAGAGCCTGTTTCCCCCTCTCTCTCTGCCTGCCTCTCTGCCTACTTGTGATCTCTCTCTGTCAAATAAATAAATAAAATCTTAAAAAAAAAAAGAGTAGGACATTCAGCATCATTGATTTCCTTTCTGAAACCAGCCATCCCGAGCCCAGATAGCTACTTCCATGTTAATTCTTACCATGAACTGCTCCTTGGGTTTGGCCAGCTGAAGGCAAGCGAATTCTCGGCAGGGTCATAGTGTGACAGTTGGGAGTGGAATGGCCTGGAGTGTGAATCAGCTTGGGAGCCAAGCAGAATACCAGTAGCACTGAGGTTCATCCGGCCTTTGGGAAGGCCCTGGATGACCATGCTGACCTTGCAAAGATGTGGGGGAAGGTGGCCAAAGCTACATGTTCCTGGTCCTTCACTTGGACTCCATTTGGAAGAAACAGCCTCATATGTTATGTCAGGGCCCCAAACACAGAGGTGAGTAAGGACTGAGTCTGTTCTGTGGCACAGAAACCTCCTGCAGGTCACCCACTCTCCCCTACATAAACACTGGCATAAGGGGGATTGGAGATTGTGAAGGTAATTCTTCATTCTGGAGTTCAGGACATTTTCTGAAGGGCCCTGGTTTGGGGTCAGGGGTTCCTGGATCTATATCCAAAGGGAAACAATGACATTCTTGTCCCAGATCCATCATTCATCAGGGTGGCAACTCTGGAAAGTTCCTTCACCATCCTACATTTCAGTGCCCTCCACTGTGAACTGTGGCTTTCAGCCCATATCCACTCCCATCAGTGCTGCTGTGGGAAGGACAGGAGAAAGGAACACAGATTCTCTGTTGGCTGTAAAGCATCAATCTCATGTGAAAGATAAAAAGGGGGCTTCTATCCTCCCATGCAGTGGAGCCATCCCAAGTCCCATGTCTGGATTCATACCCAGCCAGATGTCTAGCTGATTCCATAGGCATTCCATTCCTCAACACCTACAGAGCAACTGGGAAACATCCATCCTTTCCTATGTCCAAGGTGCTCCTTCTAGTCAATCACTTGGGACACCATAATGGCACACTAATGTCTAGGCAGTAGGGCAGGGAAACGGGCAGAGAGGGCTCTCAGTAATGCTCTCTGGTAGATGTGGCTGCTAAATAGGATGTGAATCCAGGCCATCAGCCATGCTCACTGAGCTTTGTGGTGTTTCTGTAATGTCTCTGCTAAATACAAGCAGTTGCCCACAAAACCTGTGTGTGAGTGTTGGGGGGGGCAGGGGGCGGAATTCGTGCACAGCACACAGCGACATCTTCCTAAGTCCTACCTGGAGGAAGAAATGCCTGATGGGCAGTTGGTGAGTAGGGGGAGGAGAAGGGTGGATTAGAAGAATATCTAATCCCCCTATGGTCTTCTTACTACAGGATGCCAACACTGCTCTCTATTTCTATGCATCTCTCAGGATTAAAAAAAAATATATTTATTTTATTTGACAGAGAGAAATACAGTGAGAGAGGGAACACAAGCAGTGGAAGTGGGACAGGGAGATGCAGGCTTCCTGCAGAGCAGGGGGCCCAGTGCGGGGCTGGATCCTAGGACCCTGGGATTATGACTTGAGCCACAGACAGATGCTTAATGACTGAGCCATCCAGTTGCCCCTTCCCAGGACTTTGTGAAGAGGAGCAGACAGAAGTTGTGGAGCTGCCCCAAACCACATTTTCCCCTTCCAAAATGAGACAGAAGAGAGTCCATTTCTGTCTCCAGACCCGGGTATATGCAAATGGAGACACAGAATCAGGTACTGTGGAAATTTACTCATTATGTTGATTTAAGAATAATTCTTTCATTCGGTAACATTGACAGAACAACAACAGAAAACACTGAGACAGATATTTCTATTATTTCATATGTATATATTTAAATTTACTGAGTCCATCACCATTAAGTACAGAAGGCGAGATGAATTTCTCTCTGAAACTAGATCCATGTGTCATAGGAAAAAACTGTCTATGGACTAAATATATGGTTCTTAGCTATTTTTGAACATAGGTCAATATAGATCTCCCCATTAAAATGGTTCTAGATTTTTAGTAAGAGGGAGACACTGTTTTGAGCCTTTTCAATTAAAATCATATTGGAACAGATAATTAGAGGAGGATTCCATAACCCACCCCTCTACTTTCGTCCATTAACCACATCTTACAATTGTGTACTACACACCTTACATTTAACAAAACAATCTCAAAAATTTATGAAAACCCACACTTTACATTAAAATACATTCTTTGTCTTTACCATTCTACAAGTTACACAAATGCATAATGTCAAGTATTCACATCCCGGTAACAGACAGAAATCTGTGCAACAATATCATGATGGCAGTATTCTCAATATCCATAGACAGACATATTCCAAAAATCTATCATGTGAGGAAAGATCACATTAAATGTGTTACGTACACAAAACGGAATGCTATTCAGCCATAAGAAACAAAAATTGTCAATATTCTGTAAGATGGCTGGACCCTAAAAAACTAATACTCTTTTTGAAAGAAGGCACACACAGAAAGATGTACATTATGAGATCCCACTCTTTGAGGAAACTAGAGCAGGGAAATTCACAGAAGCAGGAAGTACGATGGACAGAGGAAAGGGAGAGGGGTGGTTATATCTTCATGAGTACAGAAGTTACATGAGATGGGATGGAAATGTTTTCAATGTAGACAGCAATGTTGTCTACAAAGGATTAGGAATGTATAGAGTGTCACTGAGAATATATTTACTAATTAATAAAGCATAAATACTACATAGATTACATCACATAAAAACCCAATAATCCAAGGTGATAGAGGACAGATCACAGCAGAGATGCAGGGAAGACAACTGAACAGGTACCATGACCAGATGAAGAAGTGGCAAGCTGGCTTGGCTCCACAGTGGGCAGGAGGGCTCAGGGAACTGCATCCTGAAACACAGTGTGCCTTGAGTGATTCCCAGATTGACGCTAATGAGTTACCACTGATGACATCCCCTCCGTTTGAAAGCCTAGGCCCCGTTTCCCCTTTCCATCCTGCTCTACTCCTCTGTGTTTCTATGCACACCGAGGACATTGGCCTAGCAGCAGGCCAGGCCTTGCTTGGTCACTTTTCACATCCATTCACTCTGGTCCTGCATCCACATCAAGCAGAACTCCTCGAGTCATTCTTGAGCAGTGCAGCCAATGTTCTGACAGCTCCTCTGTGTTCTCCTACACCCCAAGGAGGACCAATCTGATGACATTCCCAAGGACAGGACAGAGAAAAGAGCGCCAGCTCTCCCGGACATAAGCTTGCCTCTCTTTCTCAGAGACAGAAATGCCCTTTCCTTGATTTCTTCCATCAATGGAGGATGAAAATCTGGCACTTTACCGCCCAGGGGAGGGGGTAAGCAGTCTCCCCTTGTGGAGAAATGTTGGGTCAAACATCTTATGGACAGTGGACCCAAAAATGGCGATTACATGGGACAGCCTCAGTTACAAACTCAATGGGATCAAACACCTTCTTCAGCAGAAAAGGTTTCTCCTTGGAAAAGAATGTTCTGTTGATCAGAATGGACTTCAGAGATCTGCCACGAAAAGGTCCAGCATCATTCAAAGTGTCCTCTTTAACTCGGGTGGGGGGACATGGACTCAACCACGATACCTCATCCAATTAATTGCCTAAAGACCTCCCCAGACAAAAGAGCTGGCCCAACAGCATACAGGATGCTGGGATCCTCACTGTGTTTCCTTTTCCCCAATCACAGGTAGACACTGGGAAGAATTACAGTGCTATGTATTTAAGAGTATCAGGCTTTGGGAGGAAATCTAGAGTACAAAGAAGCCTGCCCCCTGATTCTGGGTTCCAACAAGGAATGGGGATTGGGGGATACTGACCAAGATTGTCTAGTAAGGCATGGTGACCATGTTGTACAGGGCCTGGAAGAACTAGTACATATGGAAGGGCTGATTTGTGTGCAGGGAGATTAAGGCCCTGTGTACGTGGGTGCATGTGTGCATGTGTGTGTGTGTGTGTGTGTGTGTGTGTGTGTGTGTGTCTATGTGTTATGCTTGTGAACATGAATGTGTGCCTTTCTCAGGAGATCTTTCTCAAACTTCCATCACTCTTCCAAAACACTTTCATCACTTTGGCGCACTTTACATACTCATTCCCCTGCTCACCACAGGTGTACCTGGAGGATGTTTCCATTTGCTTTTCTGAGATGGGCATGGTGTGGAGATGAATGATCCAATCCCTTGACCTCCTACATGGAGAGCCAAGATTTGAATCCAGGTTTCAATCTGAAAGTTGCTCTGGCCTACACACCTGTGTTAGTCCCTCAGCCAGGGGGTCATGATGTACCATAGGTGCTAGCTAGAAAAGGGGCACCAGCATCTGTGCACACAGCCAAAAACATAGATCCTACGAAGGTCCCCTACAGGACCCAACATGACACAGTGGCCTCCAAGGTCACAGAAGCTGGAGCAAAAATAGAAGCCCATGGTAAAGATTACAGCCTGGTTCCTGGAGTCAAGTGCACAGAGAAAAGCCACATCCTCGTGGACAAGCCCATAATGCTGGAAAGGGTGTGGGACCATGGAGGACAGAACAGGGCAACATCTGTCATAGCTGGGCTCAAGGTGTACACAGGACCAAGGGCAGAAAAGCATCACAGAGGGAATTTAGTGTACTTGGTAGGATTTCCATAAGCCTTATTAAGGTTCAAATTCTCTAAGCACAGACTCAGTACCACTGACAAATAGGAACTCAAGGTCAAGCTTGGTTGGAAGCTTTGGAGCCAATACCCCTGGGGCAAATCTCCTGAAAATCCGGCTTAGAAAGTGTCAGCACCCAGTCCAAGACTCCTCTGTGTAAGGAATTTCCCACTGGTCCAAACACCTGGGCCGGTTTGGACAACAACTGTCTTCATGGGAGACACACACACACACACACACACACACATGCACGCAACATACATGGTACAGCCCAAGAAAAGTGGAAGGAATACATCAAATTCATTGACTGGTGGCTTTTTACACAAGCTATGATGTCAGTGTTTTCAAGTGTTGTACATAGGATTTTCTGAAGACAAATAAGAGAAGAAAATTATTAGGATCTTTTTCTGAGGATTGAATTCAGCCCCACAAGAAAAGCTGCTTATCATCCAGTGCAAAATCTTACAAAGACATGATGCATATAGTCACAGCATATGGGGATCTTGAGCCCAGAACTGATTTCCAAAGAAGAATCATGTGACAGCTTAGTGGCACGTCAGTCAGGAGAGGTTATGGGACTCAGTCCTCACACAGAAGCCAGGTTAGGGTTCACATGTATTGGATTGACTATTTTGCTTTGATCAGGCTCTCTGTAGCTAGAAAGACAAAAACCCTCTTCTCATTTCCTCCCTGCTCCTCTCCCATCCCTTCCTCCAAGGAGAAGGCCTGGCAGCAGTGCAGTCCATACCTCCTAACCACACACACACTTGCCTCCTGTCCTCATCCATCCAAACTCCCTGCCTACTTCCTGAGCAGACACACCAGTGTCCTCACTGTGCCTCTGGATCCTCCTAGCTCCCCCCGAGGACCTGATGGAAGATCTACCCAGTTTGACAGCAGAGGAAGAAACACTGACTCTCCCTCAGGTAAACTCATTTTTTTAAATTTTATTTATCTGAGAGAGATGGAGAGAGAGCACGCAAGCAGGGAGAGTAGCAGAGGGGGAGGAAGAAGCAGGCTCCCCATTTGAGCAGGGAGCCCTATGTGGGCCTCCATGCCAGGACCCTAGGATCCTGTCCTATGCTGAAGGCAGGAGCTTGAGAGTCGAGCCACTCAGTCACCTCAGTAAAGTCATTTTGTGCATCTGAGGGACAACCAGTGTTTGCTTTCTATTTCCACGAACATCTGAGCATGTACATGCCAGAGGGTAGAGAAAATTTCCTTGGTGCCGAGAGCCCGCAGTGATTTTATACCATTAATGAACACTGTATTTAGAGGGGCACTGAGAAAATATCACCACCCATTCGTTAGGCAATGGCTGGTCATGAGCATTTTCCAGGAGATAATTTTGTCTATGGAAACTAGCTCTATAGTTGCTGTAGAAATTGGACTTGGGAGATCTGAAATTCCAAACTAGAGCCTTTTCTGGAGGTGATTTTCTCCTTCTTTGGATCATAAACTCAATGACTACATCCTATCTAGCTTGCTTACATCAGCAAGGGCACAGAGATGTGTGCACATGTTGTGCACAGGGTAATGTGATCCTCACAGGAATTCCCTTTATTCACCTGCAGGAAGCAGTAACTGGAAATGGCCCATGTATGTATTCTCAGTCCAGTCACATCTTGGGGACAAATCTAGCTGAAGAACAAGGTAGGGCTTTCTCTCCTCCTTTGGTCTGGAGACCTTCCCCGATTCTGAGTTCTTGCTGGGAATGGAGGCTGGGGTACACTGAAAAAATGGAGTGTCCTGTCTTAAACTAGGATCCTGTGCTACAGGTCCTACAAACAAGTAGGTCATTTAGGTGGTGTTCTTTGTGCATCTGAGGGTTGGGGCTTGTTTCTGTGTGGGTCGATGAGATGGGACTGAGCATGTGGTTGTGTTGAGTACGTGTGTTTCATCAGAAGACATCTTCCACTTAATGGAGTTAAGTGCACGGGTCAAAGTTTCAAAGCCAAACCTCCTACATCCCTGCTGTGCACACCCCCTAGGACACCACATTCCTCGCTGACCACAGCTACACCTGGAGGGTTGCTTAGGACTCCCTTTCCTCAGACAGGGATGGGGAGAAAGTAAGGGACCAACACCGGCCCTACTTGAGGACATTTCTCAGACATGGTCAAAGCACAAAAGAATCAGGAAGCTAGTTTAGTCTATCAACACATAATCATCAGCCTTAAAAAAAATGCTCACATCTTGGATGCACAGAGTGAAGGCTCACTGGCAGATGGCAACTGACAGGAAAGCTGCAGCATTAGATTGGTGCCTGATCAAACTTCCTGACAATCTGTTACATGGCCAGGTTAGAGAGTGCCATACTCTCATCTGACCTCTGCTCTCTAAGGAACTTGCCGCTTGCTGGGGGGAGGGCTCCTGGGACATTGGGTCCCACTGACTCAAAGGACACACCCACATGGCACAGGAAAGGAAGACTGGGAAGAACCAGCACTTTGTGGATGGGGACTCTTTTGAAATGCAGAGATGTCAGTATGTTGAAATCCTGTGTCTTTGGTTTTCCTTATCATAAATGATTTACAAAGAAATTAAAAAAATTCTAGGATAGTTGTGCTATGATTGAATGCAACCCTTTAACACAGTGGTGTTCTGATGAAATACAATCTTCTAGAAGAGATGAGAGATAGGTAGGAACAGCATAGGTTTATCCTGGCAAAGAAATGGTCTTGAAAGGACTCCTGGGTAGCTCAGTGGATTAAAGCCTCTGCCTTCAGCTCAGGTCATGACCCAGAGTCCTGGGATTGAGCCATATATCGGGTTCCCTGCTTAGCGGGAAGCCTGCTCCCCCCCCCCCGCCCGCCTGCCTCTCTGCCTATTTGTGATCTCTGTCTGTCAAATAAATGAATACAATCTTAAAAAAAAAAAAAAAGAAGTGGTCTTGAGAACATCTACAACACAGTCGCCAGTTTGAGGAACTTGCCTGTGAGTAAAACCTAGTGTGCATATTAGTATTTATTCTCTTTCAGATTGAAGATGTCACCCTGATTCATCCCCTATAGCTAAACTTCAGAGTCAGTGTTTCTCTTCCCGTTCCTGCTCCTTCCCCTGACCTTTCTTGATGCAGCAGCAGCTTGCTCAGTCCATACCCATTTAA
>PISX010015303.1:0-50033 GCA_004024625.1 Mellivora capensis | reverse complement strand
GTGTCAGATTTGTTGACTTACCTGAGAGTAAGTCGCAGGACAAGTTGGAACCATGGGCTCCTGTGGTAACTGTTGGTGTTGTTCTGGCACACTCTAAGGTTCACCCCATTGGTTTTGCTTTACCTTTTTCTCCCTTCCTTCATTTTTTATTTTCTATCATATTCCCTATTTTACACGTGCCTTAAGGTAGTTGCAAGTACCCCTCAACATTATTTTGTCCCATTACTGGCACATAGAACAGAATTTTTTGCTAGACTCTATTCTAGAAGTTAATCTCACTTAACATGCCAATGAAAAGCAACTACACAAACACCTACATTCAGATCCTTTGAAGCCAAAAATATAGCCAGTAAGAGCCCACTAGTGACCACACCCTGATGCAGATCTCACCACAGAGGAAAATAAAATCAATCTTGCTAGTAGGTCTGTTTAATTATAGTACAAGGAGCAGTTTCTCCTCTTCCCTTTGCATATTTTACAATGTGTTCATGAATAAATTAAATAAATCAAGCTGAGAGAACTGTATGATTCATTCCCTGATTTTCACTCTTCTGTCTCTCAAGAAATTTGAAAAGACCATATTCACAAAAACCTGGTTTTCACGAAGTATTTGGTCACAATCATTACACAGATTACTAAACGGCTACATTGTCACTGCCACCATTCAGTTTTCCTTGATTCTTAAGCATTGTAGCATTGAACACAATCACTTCCTGATTATTACTAGTCTACTTCTATAACTTCACTATAGTAATAAACACTTTCTTGCTTGTCCAATATCCATTTCTCCTTCTTCTTTCAACAGTTCCCTGATTATCCTTGGCAAATGATCCTCAGTCAAGACTGTGACCAGGCCCAGCCAATGAGTGCACTCCATACCTCAGGCCATCGAGAACCGTTTAAAGCTGGGCAGGGGACCCTGACTGGTCTATTGGCAGCCACTTTTTGCTTTCACAATTGTTGAGAAAGAGGTGCATTTTCAATTGGGGTTGCTAAGAATATTGAATATAAGTTTGAAGTTGCAGTAGCATCTTGCCACTGTATTGGAGGAACTAAGGCTTAAAATATGGAGAAATATTTGGCCATAATAACATGCTTGAGCCTTTGAACCCAGCCATACCTAAAGCTACTGACAGATATTATTTAACCGATCTGATCAGTTCTCTTTATTTAAGCTGGCTAGAGTTGGATTTCTAGGATTTATTAGTGGAAAGAATACTAATTTAATCATTTAAATGTTGTTAGTTTGACCTTTTTCTCTCCAAAGGATTTAAAGCTAACTAAAATTATTTTGTACCTACATATTTTTTATATTTCCTGACCAAAAAGTATGCTTTTAATTTTCTTTTTGGCTAAAAAATAATTTTTCTCAAAAATGTCTATAAACATCTGTAAAACATTTGTAAACTTTAAACACTATCTTGTGTTATGGAATCTTATTCGTTAATTACAAAAAGAAGGACATTTAAAGAGACTGATCTGCTCCCTCAAAAGACATCCTTTCTTCTTTTCCTGTTCCCCTGTTTTTTCATCTTATTACCAACTTCACTAGTAAGATTCCTTCTTTTCCTTTACTGTTTCCCACATAAGTAATTTTTTTTTATGTTTCTCTTAGACTACTACCCAATTTCCTTCACCTCCTTTCTCTCTTTTCACAAGGGACTTTGAATAAGCTATAAAAACATGAGAGTTACAGGATTTGTGACAAACTGGCTATCATCAGCTCAAAAAGTCAGGCAAGAAATGCTTGGCAATAATAAATAAGGTAGAAACTATATGTATCACTTTTAGTAGGAGTTTATATTTTAACTACAAGTACTCTACTTAATTAGAGCCAATAGAAGGGTTTGGAGGGAAATAGGTTATAAAATTGCACACAAGGTTTCTCTCTGAGTTTAAAGGTGAATTATACCATACAAGAGCACAGCTTACATGAGAAAGCTGTATGAAAAACGATTGTGCCCCATCTGTTAACATTAGCTTCTGTTGTTTACATTAATTATCTAATCCATAACAATCAAATGTTGCACCACAAATAAAGGATGGCCAATATGAAAAATCTGCCATTACAAATGAATCCCTAAAAAAAGTGAAACTCCTGCTTTATTATAAACAGGAAGTGAAATAATAATCTAAAAAGGTTGACTATATCTAATGACTTAAGAAGGTTGACCATAACTTCAGAATAAAATACTCAGGGACACCTAGGTAGCTCAATAGATTGAATGTCCAATTCTTGGTTTTGGCTCAGGTCATGATCTCACAGTCCTGGGATTAAGCCCTGCATCAGGTTCTGCACCCAGCACAGAGTCTCCTTGGGATTCTCTCTCTCCTTCTCCCTCTGCCCCTCTCCCCATTTGCACATGCTCTCTCTCTAAAATAAATCTTAAAAGTAAAATAAAATAAATAAACATCCAGATTGTCTTGAGATTTGATTAGAGATCGTACTCTTGACTTCCTTCTCTCCCATCTCCCACATGAACAAGTCAAACTGAAGTCTAAGAAATATTTCATACAATCCACCTACTCTACTGAGAAAATTATAATCTTGCAGTTGAAGCCTACATTATATATATATATATGTATATATATATATTTTTTTCAATGTATAAGTAGAAATGGTTAGCAACACAATTGCCTTTCCATCATGTCACCACAAAATGATAGTCTTCAATTCTTTGGGGTCTTAGACTCTCAAAAAAAAAATCTATCATTGGGTCTTTCATCACCTTAAGAAACTCTACCTTCCTTAATATTTTCTGTATTACTTCCAGGGACTTGGAAAGTGGGATTAGTATAAATTCAGGATTCTTGGGGCGCCTGGGTGGCTCAGTGGGTTAAAGCCTCTGCCTTCGGCTCAGGTCATGATCCCAGGATCCTGGGATTGAGCCCCACATCAGGCTCTCTGCTCGCCAGGGAACCTGTTTCCTCCTCTCTCTCTCTCTGCCTGCCTCTCTGCCTACTTGTGATCTCTGTATGTCAAATAAATAAATAAAAATCTTTATAAAAAAATAAATTCAGGATTCTCTCTTTCTCTCTCCCATCTCCCTCCCACTCTCCGTCTCTCCCCATCCTCTTTCTTTCTCCCTCTCCATCTTCTTAGCTATTCATCTATTTATCAGATAAAAGGAAAGTTTTCACTCTTTTAAAATATAGATACCACTTAAGAAACAAATATCAATCTGAGCTAGATGTTGCATGTTGTATATGTCAGTAATCACTTATCATGCCCAACTAGCTAGGAAATAGAGTTACTAAGAAGACGGTACTGGGAAAGTGTTATATTTGTCGGCAAAATTTGCAGAAAGAAGTAGGTCAGAACTTAACCTTTTCAGGCTTCACTATTTCACCTAGACTTAGTTCTATTGGATTTGAATTTGAAGCAAATTGAAAACACCTGGTGATCTGCAGTTTCAAATTTAGGCCATTTTATCTCTCTAGTAACTTACCTTCCTTCTCCTCTCCCTCCCTCCCTTCTTCTTTTCCTTCCTTTTCAACATGACCAATGCTGTAAAAAGGGGATCTGATTTTTAAGAAACTCACATTTATTAAGATTAATGTCTCCACTAATTAAATCAAATGATTATGACAACAACATGAATGAGAATGGGTATAAAATGTAGAATTAAAACCAAATTCTATTTTAAATATAAATCCAACACCACTAATCTTTTAATCTATTCTATCTCATAATTATTTGGACTTAGAATGAATTGAATTGACCTACAAACATTTTACACATATTTAATATGAGATTGTGAGACTGTATATACTGCAAAGTTTATGAAGAGCAAGTATAACCCTAAATATATGTATATTTTTAGGGAATTCAAAATGTAAGTTTCTTTATCTGTTTTTTAAAATATTCTTTCTAGTCAGGCTGCTAAAGTGGAAAGTTTCAGTGTCACACCAAATTTGAATACCACCTCAGCCTTAATAACTATATGGCATTGGGCAATTATTCAACTTCACTGGGCCTAATAAATAGTGAATACAATACTAATGTTAGCATTAATTATGATAATGTAACAAGAATACCAAGGATAAAACAAGCACTTGACAAAGAATACAGCCCTCCTGTTCTCACATCTGTAGACTGGGGATGATAATTATAGTACCCACTCAGGGCTGTAGGCTGAGTTTATACTGGAAGATGCAAAGGACTATGGAAGTGCTAGCCATTATCATGGCTATGAGTGTTGTTCTCATTGTTATGATTACTGAAGCATACTAAGGTTTCACTACTAGTGACACTGTCATCTGAGAAACTGTGTTTCTGGTAATTCTCTTGGTAATTGTAAAATGTAAGGATCCTAAATTTCAAAGTCTCAACGGCTTGTGTTGGTACATAAGCCACAGGCATCCAGTGAACATTTATTATACCATATAATCAGGATATCTTTTCAGCACAAATCCTATATTAAACATGAGAGAGATAATCAAGTGCAATTAAGCACCACTATCTATTTAGTGTCATAAATAATCCTTAGCGCCTTTCCACCTAAGAATTTTGGCTACACTTCTAGAAAAATTTTGCATCAGTCTCCTTTGAAACAAGCGTCTGAAGAATGATTCTTCCAATGAAGTTTGTATGTGAATGGGAACAGCTACACAGATGGTCTGGAAGAATACATCGTTCACTTCTAGGAACCTGCCACTCAGAAAACCCATAGCCACTGGGTCCCAGCACAGTAGTGTAGCTAAAAAGGGATGGGAACCATCTGCTGATAATTTCTCATGTGGAAAATTGCCCCAAGATGTTTGAGTCTTCCACAAAACCTCAAAACCATAAACCTTCCCAAGCTCAGTGGGGTCTAGGCTCTAAAAAGACTTTCTTGGGATTTCAAAAAGTTGCAAAACTCACAAATTCTCTGAGGCGATAAACACAATATTTGATGATCATTACAGTTCTGAAAATACTGTGCCATCCATGTATAAGGTGGTTTTATTTCTACCAAATTCTGGCATACCTTAAAAAAATGATCTGTTGTGAAAATGCAATTTATGTAAGCTAAGAATATCTTTACCTGATGTGGTGAAGAGAACCTCTTTTCATATGTCAACCTGCTTCCCTCTAGGGAAAAACGGAAACCTTTTCTTCTTATGCTGTCTTCGGATTCAGATTTGCGGACCCCATCTTCCTTCTCTTCTTCTCCAGACTGCTCTTTCTGCTTCTTTTTCTTCCTTCTGTTTTTCAGCTCTTTTTCACTCTTGGAGCTCAACTTTGATGCTACTGAAGAACTCTCTGAGAAAACTCCTATCCCGCCGGCACCACTGAACTCTCTTGATTCCGCAGATGCGGCCGCAGCCGCTGCCTGGAAGCGCACAAGGGAAACCTTGAAAAACTCTCTCCCTGTTTACGTTAATGGTCTTCAGTATCATGAATATGATCTTGAGAAGCAGTCTCCATTCTGGTCCATATTTTGGAAAACCATGCGTTGTCATTAAACCAATTAAAGAGTTACATGCAAAAGACACATGGAAGATGATACATGTGACTTTGATGGAAACTTTAAAGCTCTGGCTTCTCACTATGCTCTCTAATTATTCAACAATATGAGCAAGACATTCAAATATCATAACAAATTTTTCTATGACTTAATCACTGTATGAAGAAAGAAAGAATTTAAGAATTAAAGTTTCCTATTTTAACCTGATCCATCACACATCTACTTGACAATAATTTTTAGTGCCAGTCTAAATTATTGAATTATATTCAATTAAGTATTTTAGTTTGATAAACTTCTGTCTACGACTTAAGTGGGGTATTTCACTAAGAAATATACAACAAAACACATTACAGATCATATATACATATATGAATCCCAGATCGTGGCATGAATAAATTTCTAAATTATTAAAGTACAGTTTTGGGAAAGGTATTATATTCTATCTTGTTGCTGTTACCCCAGTATATCTTATCTATCTGACCTTTATTAAATATTTAGGATACTCAGTATTAAAAGAGAACTGTAGTCAAGATCCAAGAGAAGCCAAAAATAGGTACTTGGATTAGTTAATGCCATTAAGTCGAGCAAATACAATTAGAGCAGTTCTTGTATTATTTTGAAGTCTCATCAAATCCAAATTAAATTATTTTTATAGGATAGGAAGCAGAGAATGTAGTGATTTCCTACATTTACACACCAGGGTTTTCCCTAAGCCACCCGTAAACTTGTATTTAAATATCCTTCAAATAAAAAAAATATTAAATAGGTCTTCACTTTTCCAGGTTCTAGGAAATAATCTCAGTTTGGATCTGGTTTTCTGACCTTTCCCACCTCTACTGACACTAATGAAGAAGCAACTATAACAAATTCCTCTTCCTCAGATCATTAAGAAAATACTTCAATTGAGGGCATATAGGTCTAAATACTTTGTGAGCCTGAATAAATGAGTAGTCACAAGGGAGGGAAAAAAAAGTCAATAAAGCAATTCTAATTCTTGATGTTTTGATGCCATCAGCATTGACAGTAACCATCAACATAAAATAATAACCTAAAAATCTAACATGCTCTTAACACCAAGCACATATGACATGTTTCAAATGTTGCTTTTATCCACTGCTGATTTTGTGTGGTAAATGCCCTGACCTCACCAGTGTGGTCAGAGGATTGAGACCAACAAACACAAGAGCCCTATGCTCTTGCTAACAATACCTGAGCTTCTTCTTGTTGCTTTTTTAACTGTTCAAGCATCTGTTGAAATTCAGCTTCTTTCTGTTCAGCTTCCTCAAGAGTTGCCTGATTCTGTTCCTCATAGGCCATGGCCACCACAGCCAGGATTAAATTTATAAGGTAGAATGAGCCCAAGAAAATTACCAGTACAAAAAATATCATATATGTTTTCCCAGCAGCACGTAGTGTCTGTAAAAATACAAGAGATATTTTATTAAATTTTATATAGATGCTAAAAGCTTACACTCCAAGTAATACAGTATTTTACAGCAATTCCCTTGATCTCAGTATTTCATGCTTCCCAGAAGAATTTTTTTTTTAAATTTATTTATTTGTCAGAGAGAGAGGGAGAGAGAGTGAGCAAGCACAGGCAGACAGAGTGGCAGGCAGAGGCAGAGGGAGAAGCAGGCTCCCTGCCGAGCAAGGAGCCCGATGTGGGACTCAATCCCAGGATGCTGGGATCATGACCTGAGCCGAAGGCAGCCGCTTAACCGACTGAGCCACCCAGGCATCCCCAGAAGAATCTTTTTATCTGTTCTCACCAGTTGGTAAAGGTTTTCCCAGAAGTCTTGAGTCATGAGACGAAATAAGGACAAGAAGGCCCAACTAAAGGTGTCAAAGCTTGTATAGCCATAGTTGGGGTTTCTACCAGCCTTAACACAGATGTATCCTTCTGGACATTGGCTGTAATTAGATTAAAAGAAAAAGTCAGTACTGCAAGTCTGCTGGGTGACTTCCCTGTTTCTACAGATTCCAATGTCTACTTTATATGACAGTAGGGAAAACAGATTTCTCTCACCATACCCATCACTTAACCCAACACTATGTGGATTGATTTACATAATAACAGAATATATTAGGTCTATTTGTGGATTTCTCTGTGATTCATAATTGTCATTATATTTATCATGTCTCCGTATAAAAGTAATCTACCATGTTTAATATCTTTGGAGACTTGTAAAATGAATAGAACAATTAGTCAACAGGGAAAAAATTGATTTTCACTGAAGATATCTAGATGCAGAGTGTGTGTGTGCAGCAGTAGAGAAGAGCGGTGATGGAAGGATGGATGGGAGCACATGGAGAGGAGAGAATGTCTCTGCATAGTGAAGATTTCATAGCTATGACTTCAATGATCAAGTCAAACCTGGCCCTAATATTGTGCCTGACACTTCTGGGATGCATGATCTTGAGTTAAGTTTCCTAACTTTGCTAATCTTCAGGCATCTCATATGTAAGAAAGGGCTAATAACAGAACCTGCCTTACAAATATACAAGCATTGAATAAGATATTCTATGTAAAGCATTTAGTGTGGTACAGATAAGGAATTAAAATTAGCCTGTTCAACTTAATCACTAGGATTTGGAGAAAAAGGCAGCACAATATTTATCAGATGAACTAAATGGAAAGTCTGTTACCACTGGAAATTCTGGTACGGGGATTAGTTATTACTGTCCACAACACCATCTTCCACTGAAGAACACTAAACTTCTTCTATGGTTCTAAATTCTTGCCAAACAGGGAAAGGTAATTATTTCTCTGAATTTTCCTAGGCTTTAGCTCCTAGTGCCAGTACTTCTTCATAACAAAGTTCACATGTCAATCATAATAATCAAAAGCATTACTGAATGCTGTTATAGCTACATATCTGCTAATCCATTTAATCCTCACAGCAACTCTATTATTATACCCATTGGGTCACTGGAGGAAACTAAGGCAAGGGGAGGGAGTGTTATTTTGTAGAGTCAGGATTGAATCCATGCAAACTTTGCAGCCTGTGTTCTTAACCACTTTGCTAAAATATGCTCAACATACACTCACCATGACTCAGATACTGACATTATCTTCAGAGATCTTACATTTGGAGCCATGGAGACCACATTAGCATATATAAAATATCACACTTACAAAAGTACATGCTTATGAATTCCATTAACTTAATCTTCTAATACATATGTACTGCTTTTCTATTTTCCATTGAACTAATTTGGAAGAGTAGCTGTGACCTAGTACGGAAAAACAACTGCCACATATGAGTGTGTGAAGGAGGTGAGAATCCACACTTATTTCAGCTATTTTGAGAATCAGCGTGAAGTGGAATTTATGGAGGGCTCTGAATGAGGAGTGAGGGAGGGTTGGGTGGGTGGGATGTGACAAGTTTTGGGGGCCAATGGAGCAGTGTGGCCTGAAACTCAATACGAAACATCACTTACCCTGCATCTGAGCTGTTGCCACAAAGCAGAGCATCATTTTGCCCTTCCAAAAAATAAAAGTGACCTATTTAAAGAGTGAGGAATAGAAAGAATCATTTAAAAAGTGCTCAAAACACTTCAGCCATTGTGTTCAAGTAATAAACCTCATAATTTTTTTCAACCATAATGAAATGGATAAAATAATAAATATGCATATGGCTAAATGAAAATATGTTAATAACTGAATACTAAACAAATATCAAAATATAAAATTTCAATTTAAACAAGTGCTTAGAAAATCTGTTTTAAAAAGAATATTTTGGGGGAAGGAATAACTATTATAGCATTCTCTTAACAGCATTTATTGCAAATATAAACTCAAATTGCTTGGGATAGTTCAAAAAAAGAATTGCCAAATTAAGGCTGTTTGGCACAAAAAAATGAGAGAAAGGGAAGACTTGTTGCTTCAAATTGTTTCCATGCAAGTAAAATTTTACTTTATAAGTACTTTTTTGCATGGACTCAAAATAGATTCAGACTTTTTTCCTACCAATTTTACCTAATTCCCTGTGAAAAGTGGGGTTAAGTCTTTCTCTTCTATGATGCTCTAAATAAGTATTGTTTGGGATTTTGGCTTGATTACTGTCTTTCAAAGGAACAGGATAAACTTATTTCTTTGAAGATATATAATTTTCTAAGTATATCTAATTTCTATTCTTACGGAAATCTTATATATAACTTCAATAAGTTGCAAAGATGATCTCAAAAAACATACACATTCATAAACATACATATTCACATACAAAAACACACAAACATTAAAATACATACATATACCACACAAAAAATTATTATAATGGTTTTTAAGACTGCTTAAAGACTATATTGAAAGAATTCCCTAATATATTATGCAGGGAAATCTGGGCTGGAGTTTTGCAAAAACTTTTAGATCCTTACATCACAATATATGCCAAAAAATATTTCTAGATTTTTAAAGAGTGAAAATTTAAACACAAGTCTATTAATATAATACAAAGAATATATAAGTGTTTTTATGTAGGATATATAGGTGGTTCCTTTATACGTACAATATCTAAGGGAATGCTTTATGATCTCTGAATTAAGAAGCATTTTCTAAATTTAAATAGAGAAAAATGAAAATAAATTTGATGACTATATTGCCTAAATATGAAAATCACTTAAGCATTAAAAAAAAAGCAGTAAGATGAAAAACAAGTTAAATATATTTGCCAGAAAAGGACAAAATATTAACATGCTTGACAAATTAAAGAGTTCATATGAATTCTCCAAAATTTACTATCACTTGGTGAAATAATGGGTAAAAAAATCAACAGATAATTCACATTATATGAAATATGTAACTTGTTAATGATACTAATAAACATAAGTTTAAAAATTCTACTGCAATAATAATTAAGAAACAGTACACTTTTCTTTCTACCAAAAGATTTTAAAATACAATAATAGTCAATATTAAGGAGAGTTCAGTAAGATGACCAGTTCTGTAGAGAGTATATAGTGGTATGATCTTTCTTGAGATCAATCCGACACTCTTATCTCCATAGCCTTAATCTGGCTATACCCTTTGACACCCCCCACCACCAAATTCTATTAATAGAAATTTATCTGAAGGAAATAATCAGAAATAGAGAAAAGATTTATGTGGAAATATTGTCACTGTGCTGTTATTATAATATTAATAAGTAGGAAACCCCATAAATAACAAATTTAAAAAAGTATTTATTCAATGAATCCTAATCCCTGTTATAGAAATCTTCATAGGATTATTAACTCTTAAAACATGATATAATTTGAGAAGGGATAAAATTTCATATGGTTCCAAAAACCATGAAGGATAGCTTAGAGTAAGTATTCCAGTAGAATACTGATAATCAAAAGACCAATGGGAGTTGGCTAGCTAAAGCACATGGAGAGGGAAAGACTTGGACATCCAAATGACAGTGAGGCTGGCTTCAGTGTTAAGAAATTATACTTAGTATATATGTATATATACTATGTATATGGCATCATACATTTATTCTGATGTCCATTCCTAAATAAAATCAAACTATACTAATAAACAACTCTAAAACAATGACTGACACCAAAAGGATAAATTACAATAACAGAGGTTGGGTTCGAGTTTACACTTTCTCATCATCAATAAGTGAATGGCTGGACTGTGGTTACTTAACTTCCTGATGAGTACACAAACATAGATTTCCATCTTGGTGAGTGACTTCTCTATTTCCAGATATATCATATGCACTCAATACATATCATGAGTCAACCAAATAAGGCCAACTTATTTTCCCAGTCTTCTTAAAAATGCATTTCAGCATAATACACTGAATAGTTCAAACTACTGATTTATTTACTACATGACTGAAAACTTCTTCCTGATCAATGCTTACCAAATACCAAATAAAATGGTATTGCTGGTTTAGGAAAATACCGGTTTAGGAAAAGATAACACTGGTTTAGGAAAAGATAATGCATTTTTAAATGATAACTTTCATCATACTGATTGATAGGTAAGGAAAAAGGAGTAAAATATCATTATCATATCATATCATAAATATCATTTGATTTCTGTATCACATGTGTTATCTTAAATTGGTTAAGTCATTTAGTTTACATTAAAATTGAGACAATTTCCACTATATGTATTTCTTTAATAAAGGGCTAAACAACTTAATGGTTAAAAGAGTATATCTTACTTTTATCCTCAATATAGTCATCCCAGTTAAACATGCTCACTGTCCTATTGAAAGTGGTACCGTTCCCATCCAATGAGTTATTAAAGAAGGAAGTGATGTTTATTTCAAAGGAAGAATTATCTGGGGGCCATTGCAAACATTTATTCCGCAGGTTGCCCATAAACAGCTGTAGTCCTATTAGTGCAAACACGCTCAGACAGAACACAGTCAGAATCATTACATCAGAGAGTTTCTTCACCGACTGGATCAGGGCCCCTACAATGGTCTTCAGGCCTACAAATAAAATCAGAGGGAGGGATGTCGATATACTATTCAACAGCTATGTTATCGACAAAAACATCATGAGCTTGTCCTGGGAAATAAAGATGTCATGCAGAATGCCAAAAATATTAGTTTAATGTTTGTGACTGAATAACATTTTCATGAAAAGCCTGTAGCTGGTGAAAATGAATGAAAGCAGAACTTGAATGTTCGTTAGAAAACTGTGAATGGCAACGAACCAAAAGTGTATTTCCAAATACCCCTTAGAGCAAAAGAAATGATTCTGTTATTCATGCTTAAACATCAACCTTGTGTAAATATTTTACTTTTATTTGCAGATGTCTTACTCCTTAACCTCTTATTGATTTTAGAAAAATCTATATGAATAGAGTAGTAAGAAATCTTAAAGTCAATGGATTATGAAGTTATATATTTGTGATTTCTGCAAGCTTGAATATGGGTTAAAAAAGGAAGACATCTGAAAACTGAGCCCCATGCAGCACTCATGCTTTCTCTTGCTCTTTCATTTATCTGCAGATAGAAACATCACCAGTTTTCGACCTAAACGGCCAAATTTGCATCAGTCTGAACGCCTCATTCTTTAGCTTCTATGCGGAAAGCTTGATGTTACAGGATGCACACCATGTAGCCTGTTACTGCAAATGCCTCATGCAAAGACCTGTTAAACTCAAAGGCTGATTTAGAACAGTTTTAAAGAAAGCAAAAAGTAAAAGCAAAGAATCAAACCCATCCAAAATATGATGTCTTGATTCTTGCTTTTTTACATATTTCTTTGAGAAGTGTGACAAGCAAAAGGCTTATGCACAAAAGCTGTGATTGTAACACCAATGCAGTAAAGTCAGCCTCGGTGTTTAACCTATCTCTCACCTGGAATGACTGAAATTGTTTTCAGTGCTCGGAGAACTCTGAATGTTCTCAACGCTGAGACATTGCCCAGGTCCACAAACTCTGTCACATATCTGTAATAGGGAGTTCACACACAACACAATAACAAAACACAAGAAACAGTTGGAGATATAAGGGGCCTACCACCTTATACCAGTTTCTTCTTACCTGGAATTACAGAAATAGTTTTCAAAGCTCTCAAGACTCTGAAAGTTCGAAGAGCTGAAACATTGCCTAGGTTTACAAATTCTGTTACATACCTGTAGAATTAAATCAGAGTTATTCAGAATTTAGGGAAATCTAAGTCTATGTTGGTCTTTCTCAAGACCTTTTCAAGTTCAATGAGCGTTGCCATCAGATTTCCCAATTAAGAGAAAAATGGCATTGTCTTCAATCTTAGTCTATGTTACTTGGGAAACTTTATTTTACTACTTTACAGTGCTAATTGAATCCAAATTATACAATTTACTACTAGATCCTTAATCTCTCTAAAGTGCATCGTTTGATTAGAAGAAAAACATTCTACGTTCACATGATAACTAAGAAAAATGCTTGATCTATCAAGGGAGGCCACTGAGGAGAAATACAGCATAGGCTCCCACCAGTGACTTAATATTCCAGGATGGAAAATGTATGAAGATACTTACGCAAAAGTAATGACTGTGAAATCCAACCAATTCCATGGATCCCGCAGAAATGTGAAATCTTCTAAACAAAAGCCCCTTGCGAGTATTTTTATAAGTGATTCAAAAGTATAAATTCCTGTAAAGGTGTACCTGAGAGGAAATAGCCAAGTCCACATTAAAGAACTGGTAGGTAATTGACATGTACCTGTCTTAAAGGAAACTTAACAAAAAAATTAGAATCTTCCATGTGGGTCTATACTAGTCTCCCTATGATGTAAGCTTAGGAAAAGTTTAAGGCAAAAGAAATATTACATTCTGAAAGACATTCTCATTGACTCTAAGTAAGTAAGTATTGTATTTGCTACATTAACTAATTTGAAGGCCCAAATAATATGGTTCCATATGATGATATTACCTGAAATACACTGGCTTTCAGTCTGATTTAAGTAAATAGGTATTAACCTCCAAATTACTGTAGCATTGTGTTTAACAAAATATGTATCATTAAGAGCCATGAAATATATACTAATAACACAGAAAGATGATAGCCAGGACGCTTGGGTGGCTCAACTGGTTAACCTCTTGATTTCAGCTTAGGTCATGATCTCAGGGCTATGAGATCGATCCCCTTGTCAGGCTCATTGGGGAGTATGCTTAAGGATTCTCTCTCCCTCTGCCCCTCCCCCACTTCCGCTCTCTAAAATATATAAGTAAATCTTAAAAGAAAAAAAAAGAAAGAAAAGAAAAGAAAGGTTATAGCCATGAGAAAAAGAACATACAAATTAGGTATAATTTTTGTCACTGGATATTAGTAATTACTGATAATATTCAAAAGTGTATGAGACTCACAAGGAAGATAAAGGGCTACAAACATTGGCAAACAGGTGCAGTAATTTCAGCTAATGAGTGAGCCACTGCAAGCTTTGTCCTACGGGAAATTAGTGGTTGAAATGATCCTGAATCATTGTTTAAACTTGTCTGGTTTAGAGTAGCTAGTATGATTTGCTAAAGAAAGTGACAGGGTCTCAAGATAGTAAATTTGAAATGTAAGGGATGACAATATTGAAAAACATTTTTCATTTTCTACTTACTCCACATTCTTTGTCCAGTCTGGAGGGTTACTCATGGTCATAAATACACAGTTGGTGAGAATAGTGCACATAATGAGCACATTGAATAAAGTAGAAGAGTATTGTCAAGGAAGACAAAATACAGTGGAAAAATCTCTTTTATGCCCCACCATGCCTTTTACACCATGAAGCTTAGAATTTTTATGCCCTTATTATTTTATTCTTGAGTCCATCTTTTCCATTTCTGTAATTCAACAGCCACATATTTAGGCCATGTCAGGCCAAGCCTTCAAATATTCTGAGGCCATTTAGGTATTTCTTAATAATTAAATATAAAGAGATATAAATATAAAGAGATAGGCTCACTGGTAAATAATTTATCAATTTAAGTTTTTTAAATGACAGATTTACCTCAGTAACTGAACTGCAAATTCAGCATGTCTGTAAACTATGACAAAAACTTTACAAAAGAATTTAAGTGATTACTTAAATACATTATAATTCCATTCTAAGGATCATTCTGGCAAGATGTTTTTAATATGATCCTTTCTGTATGGAGTGTATAATATACAATAATTGCTCATAAAATTTTGAATAGTACAAAAAGATGGCTGGCATTAGTGATGGCATTTCTTGGGTTTATGACTGTGGTGAAATTATTTACTAATGTACCTAAAACTTGGTTCAATTCACTATAAAAGTGAGAAAAAACAACCATTTCACAAGATTGCTGTGAGGATCAAATTAGTTAAAATAAACAAAGGCTCCTGCACTTCATGTGCCTGGTAAAGAAAAGATGCTCAATAAATTGCCTTCCTAATTTCCTGAATCAAAGAGAACGTTCCTTATAACAAACATCTGGTTGTGTCACTGTTTCTTACTTTGGCTTTGTAGACACAGCCAATGCCCTTCACTTTCCTTTATACTGAAAAACAACAAAAACTGAGAAAATATTTGGTAGTCAGATAATTAAAATGACTTTCATAGTTAAGAAAAAGCACAAGAAAGATTCAGTTGCAATTATGTAAAATGACAATCTTTATCAATGTAAACTTAGACACAATGATAAAAATCACAGAAATTGAGTAGGTGCTGTTCATAGCCCTCTTTACTCTTAATTTTTGTTATAAGTTTTCACATTACTTGCACAAAACAAAATAGTAACATGATTTTAAGTACCGTCAACTAGGACAGTGAGTAGCCAGTGTTGCATTAATCTATAATGGAAGTTTCTTTGCACTTACAACTGCTGTTAGTCAAAGCCACAATTCATTTTTCATTTTTGCTAACAAATAGCATATTTGTTATTGATATAAGGTACATGCTTAATTCTCAGCTTGTTCAAATGCATCCACATTAAAAATGGTCCTAAGTGAATGACATAGATCAGCCATGTGAGGGCACTAGAACCTAGAGAACACTTTAGAAAAACAGCATTTCAAAGAAGAAACACCTACTTTTCCTTAATTGCTAGAAATAAACAAAAAGATAAAATGTAAGATGGTTTGCTATTAGTATATAATACTAGATCTTCCATGTCTGCTAGCTTGCTAGGTCCTATGGGAGAAAACAACACCTTTCAGCAGATTGGCACCATTCTAAATTCATGGTTCTGAACCTGGCCAGTCCTCTACACAGTCCTGTAGTCCTTAGCACCATCTCGGACCCTCTGCAAAGGCAGTTCCGTTCTCCAGTCTCCTCTGACCTCCAACTCTCTTCCTCTTTCCCTCCCCACCTGAAACTGATGTCCTATTACCTACTTCACTCAGAGAATAGTCTTGGATCTCTATTTCCAACTTCCAAGCTGATAAACTTCTCTGGAGCCTTTTGGACCTATCCTTTCTTCCTTCCTGTTTCAATGAGGAAAGTTTTCAATACTCTCCACTTCACACTCCGCACACCTTCTTTCCAAAATACTTCAGATATCTCTCTCTCTTTTTTCTTTTATCTTTATTATGTCCCACCCTAGTGGGAACTTCAATATAAACTTGCTTAAGCCTCTCTTGTCTTGGGGGAGGGCACACTTTCTTGTAATCTGAATTCTCTTAAAGTATTTACAGTCCTAACTTCTCTCCATTTCACAGCCAAACTTCTTGAAAGAGCCATTTATCTTTTTTCTTCCTCATGTATCCAGCACATCCTCAGCTTACTAGCTTTTTTTCCTAAAGATGGCATACACTTCATGTTTTGTCACTAAACGAAAGGGCAATTTTGTTCTTACTTGACTTGCTCTCTCAGCAGAATTCTGCAAGGAAAATTCTTCCCTCTTTCATTAAGTTTTCTTCTCTTCCCTTTACTGAAATCCCAATTCTCTGGTTTCCTCATGCCTTATGGGCAAATTTTTTGCATCCTTGGAAATGTTGCAATTGCCTTTTGAAAAGGAGATAGGTTATCTCCGCCATTTCTCCCCTCTCTTTCTATATTCATCCTAGCAGAGTTCATCAACAAACATAGATTCAAGTGTCATTTATGTACCCACCATCTCAAGTACTTCTCTCTAAGTCAGATGTCTCTTCTGAACTCTATCTACACTGTCAAGTGTTCAAATGGCATCTGTGCTATGTGTCTCACTGATACTTCAAAATCACTTAAAAGATTCTGAGTTCTTTTTTTAAAGATTTTATTTACTTATTTAATACAGAGAGAGAGACAACAAGAGAGGGAATACAAGCAGGGGGAGTGGGAGAGGGAGAAGCAGGCTTCCCACTGAGCAGGGAGCCTGATGTGGGGCTCCATCCCAGGACCCTGGGATCATAACCTGAGCCAAAGGCAGCCAGCCACTTAATGACTGAGCCACCCAGGCGCCCGAAGACTGAGTTCTAAAACTGAAGTAAAATCTTTTCATCCCGCCCTTCCCATTTCCCCCATTCCTTCTCTTCATGCTGCCCCCATACTGCTCCTTTGACATCTCTGTATCTTATAGAATGTCCCAGGATCTAGCCAGGAACCTAGAAGCAATCCAGGATTTTTCTCTCTCCCTAAACCTCTAAACCCAATTTAGCACCAAATACTGTCAATTCTATCTGCTGTCACTGGATTCAGTGTACTTTTGCATCCCCACATCACTACGTAGTCCCTGCCACCAAGTATAACTTAGATTATTGCAGTTTCCTCCAAACTGGTCTTTCCGAATCCATGCTAAGTTCTTTACAATACATTCTGCATACTGTACTAAAATGACTTGTATAAATGTAATTCAGATGATTTCAATAATTTTCCACTATTCTTAATATGATGATCAAATGTCTTAACACAGTCCAGATTCCAGAACGTCTGAACCCTGTCTACTCCCCTAGTTTTGCACACTTCACTTTTTTTTCTGTTTTGCTCACTCTTTTTTTTAAGATTTTATCTATTTATTTGAGAAAGAGAGAGAGTGAGAGAGAGCATGAGAGGTGTGAGAAGGTCAGAGAGAGAAGCAGACTCCCCATGGAGCTGGGAGCCTGATGTGGGACTTGATCCGGTGACTCCAGGATCCTGACCTGAGCCGAAGACAGTTGCTTAACCAACTGAGCCACCCAGGTGCCCCATGTATTGCTCACTCTTAATTGCACTCTCCCATGATACCATAATTGTTTTCGATCATCTAATGAAATATTCTCTTTCTCAGATAAGGGTCTTTGCAGATGCCACCTCTTCTCCCTGGAAATACTCTATACCACACTATAGCCAACTCATACTTGTTCTTTAGTACTTATTTTGAAAAAGATTTCTGGTAGAAAGTTACTCGCCATAATACCTCACCTGTTTAGGTCTACCAGTTATATAACCCCATAGCATCTTATATTATTCTTCCAATGACTAATTTTAATGCTGATCTTTTCTTCTACTAGACTGTCAACTTCGTGGGGACAGACACCATGTCTGTAGTGTTCACCACTAAATCCTGGCCATTTTGCACAGTCAGTTGACAACTGAATGAAATAAATTTTGCAACCCATTTGTTACTAAATGGAATAACATTTTTCCTTTGTAATGATTTCTGATGAGGTTTTGATATGATATAGGATAAAAATACAGCATGAAATTTGTCTTTATGTATACTGAGTACACAAGTTTCTATACTTTGTTTTTTGAAAGAGAGTATGAAGGCAAACATAGGTGGAAATTAATAGCCTCATGGGATTTATGTCACATGATGATCTGAGTCATGGTTTTATGACCCTTAAGAAGTATTTAGTCTTTATAATGTTAGAATGTAATTATACATAATGAAGTAAAATAAAAATTTCAATATTATTAAGCAACAGAAAGAATGATTATTGTCCCATAAGTCACAATTAATGAAGCAATTGTGCTCATACAGGAGTTTTCTATATTGCATGACTATCCTTTTAATAATTTAAAAATACACTTAAGGGGGCCTTGGTGCCTCAGTGGGTTAAGCCCCTGCCTTCGGCTCAGGTCATGATCCCAGGGTCCTGGGATCAAGCCCTACATTGGGCTCTCTGCTCAGCGGGGAGCCTGCTTTCCCCTCTCTCTCTGCCTGCCTCTCTGCCTACTTGTGATCTGTCAAATAAATAAATAAAATCTTAAAAAAATACACTTAAGTTAAAGATCCTGACAGGCACTCAGGAAAGGAAAGCAAATAAAATTATTTTGTTTTTAAAACAAAAAAGATAACTAGAGGTAGGTTTTCTGCTTTTGATTTAATAGGTATCTCTAAATAGGGTGTGTATTAGAATTCATCAACTTTTAGAGATCACTGTGGACTATGACTAATTTTATCAGTCACATACTTCTAAAATTCCTGGAATTTAGTGAGTAACTTTTTATAGGGTCTCAGATAATCATGATAAATATACAAATATTAAAAAAATGCAGGTATGGATTTTGTTTTGATGATAACACACGTTGAAAAAGTATAGAAACTCCAAATCAAGGCAGATTTCAAGGGGGCAAGAACCAGTAATAAAATGTGTAAATCCTACATTATTTTCTGAATATATGGGCCAAGACATCAACAAAGTATATTTTTCAAAAGAATAATGTATCCCAGAATAATATTTCCTTAAGAGCCTTCATATATAAAATATAATAGAGGCAGACTAACCTTAAATAATTTCAGGGGAAAAATGATCCTTTTAATCTATTAATTTGTTTATACCAGGTAAATGTGTTAACCTTTGATTGATACTGCTGGTTGGCAAATCTAAAGTATTTTCTGTGTGTATATGATGAAAAGAAACTTCAAGTTTATACTGAATATGGTTCATGTACCCTTTGACATGAAATCTGAATATTTAAAATACTGGCATGCCTACCCCTAGCTCTGTGAAGATAGGATGGAGCAACATGAGCTTTATCGCACTGAAGGACAGACCAGATGTATCCTTTACCAACCACAGGGGTTTGAGCAAGTTGCTTAATTCTTGGATGTTCAATTTTCTTATGTAAATACAGTAGTAATGTTTTCCTTAGAGAATACAGTTATTTTTATTACTATTAATCACATGCTTATTGAATATAAAATGTAGGGCATTTCTTTGTTATTCTTAAAGAAAGGGAGGTTTTTGTTTGTGAGTCCATTCAGGGACTTTGTAATTTTATATAATATCCAGAGATGTTGCAGGGGAATTTTTAACTCTAAACTAGAGGGAGAAAACAGTTTAATGTTAAGAGTTTTGTTTTGTTTTCTTAACATAAAAATAGAAAATTCAAAGCAGAGTAGGACAAGCCTCTTTCCATATATCAGTGCATATTTCTAAGCTAGCAGGAATATTAACTAATTGTCACACATATACTTTTAACTCTTGAGTGTTTCATTCTATGATTAACCATCTTTACTAACTATGTGATAATGCATGATAACTTTTGAGCATTAAAAGCAGGGGATGGCGCCTGGGTGGCTCAGTTGGTTAAGCAACTGCCTTTGGCTCAGGTCATGATCCCAGAGTCCCAGGATCGAGTCCTACATGGGGCTCCCAGCTCCATGGAGAGTCTGCTTCTCCCTCTGGCCTTCTCCCCTCTCATGCTCTCTCTCAAATAAATAAATAAAAATATTTTTTAAGTAACTAAAAGCAGGGGAAATGGAAATTGTAGGTTGTTCCCCTCCTCTCCTACAGGCCTATATAGTTCTTTGCAGGAAAAACTCTAACTTTTTTTTTATTATTATTTCTATGTGGATACTGTATAATTTTGGAATGAGCTAAAAAGCCCACTTCTTATTTAATGAATTAGTAAGTTGAAGCCCTGAAAATAACCTTTGGAATTCATATAGACAGCGATATTGGCAATACACTTAGTACATTATACCTGAGAGTTTTCTTCTCTCAGGTGGAAAATGCAAAGAGCACTAGGCTGAGAATGAGAAGACCTGGTCTAAAGTTTTAGCTCTGCCATTGATACAAAATGTAGCCTTAGAAAGGGAATAAACACTTCTGGGACTTAAATAAATCATCTGCAAAATGAGAAGGTTGCACAATCACATTATGTTTTAGTCACTTAAAGCATCAAACTCTGGTGGCATATGAACATTTTCTTGGGAAAGTGAAGCCAGGAGAGAACAGTGATTTATATAGAATTCTTTGTGGAATTCCTTAACAGTATGAGAGCTTTCCTTTACTAATTTTGCAGCAGTTGCTGCTAGAATTGTACCTACTACAACCAAAAACAGCTATCATAGCAACCATTTATCAATTACCTACTAAGTGTTAGTCATGCCAGGTACTTCGCATACATTTTATTATTATTAATGTATAAATTTTGACTCCAATTTCATAGATGGAGAAACTGAGATTCAGAACAGTTTTCATACCTTGGCCCAAGATCATAAAGCCATAGGTAAATCTCAGAGGTGGGTCTGAATCCAGGTTTTCTGATACCAAAAGCTGTTTTTCATTTTCCTATTCTGTGTGAATGACAGGCAGTCTGAACTAGTTGTGTTGTTTGGGGTGTCACAGATCTTTGTTATGACTTTAAAGTCATACCATTTAAATACTGATGTCTTCCGAAGTTTTATCCCCAGCCCTATGCTTTCCTGAACTCCAGACTTCTATTTCCATTCAAGTACTCAGCTCCAACCCTGAATGTCTAACAGCCATCTCTCTCTTTTTTTTAATTTTTTAAAAAATTTTAAATTAAATTTAATTTTTTAAATTTATTTGACACAGAGAGAGAGATCACAAGTAGGCAGAGAGGCAGGCAGAGAGAGAGGGGGAAGCAGGCTCCCTGCCGAGCAGAGAGCCCGATGCGGGGCTCAATCCCAGGACCCTGAGATCATGACCTGAGCCGAAGGCAGAGGCTTTAATCCACTGAGCCACCCAGGTGCCCCTCTAACAGCCATCTCAAAAACACATTCAAATCTAATAATCACTCAGAAAATCCTGTTGGCTCTTCTGCAAAACACATCTAAGTTTGATGCCCTTTTGCCACCCTCACTGTTTCTACCATAGCCCAAGCCACCAGCATCTGTTGTCTTCATAGTGGAAGGAGGTTCCCAATCAATCTTCTCCCAACCTTTCCCTCCATGCAGTCTATTATCCACACAGCACCCAGAGTGGTATTTATAAAATATGAGTCAGGTTATGATATTCTTCTGCTGGAAATCCTTCAATCATCACTCCACATCTCATTCAGACCGACTTTGGTGTCCTTATCATGGCCTACAACTGCAGCCCCTGCCCTCTACTCTCACTGACCTCATGTCCCACTACACCCTGCCTTCCCCACTTCACCCCATCTCTCTGGACTCCTTGCTGATTCTCCTTGCTGAACACACCAGTTGTACATCTATCTTTATACTTTGCCTTCACATTTGCTATTCTCCTTACACTTAACTTTTCCCTAGATTTCCATGGCTCACTCCCTTCCTTCTGATCTCTACTCAGATGGTATCTTTTTAGAGAGGACTTCTCTGATCGAAAATATTACCTTGCCATTCTTCTCTTTTTACACAGTTTTATTTTTCTTAATAGCTCTTATAATGAGTTGGCATATGATTTTTCTCATCTTTCTCCTCTCAAACACGCACATATACTGACCATAACTACATGAAAGCAGGAACTCTGTTATGCTCAGTGTTGCATCGCAATGTCTAGAAGAACACCTGCCATATATTAGGAACTTCATAAATATTTGAAAACAAAAGCAAAATAAGGTAGAATATGCATATTAATCTAAAATAATAAAAACTGGCATGAAACACATTTAAAACTCTGATAATAAATTTTAGGAATATGGATCATTTTTAACTTGTTTACTATCTAGAAAATATAACCATATTTTATTTAACTAGCAAAACAAGATATTAGGCATATCAAAAGCATTTTCAGCTTTCAAAATACACCCTGGCACAAATATAGTAAGCATAAGTATAACTTCTCATTCTGCCAAAGTCAAGAAACAAAGCTAATTTGATATTCAACAGCTCCTAATGAAGATAACAGCTCTTTAAGAAATGAGACAGGATTTTCTTTAGAAATAGAGATATTGGGGGGCACCTGGGTGGCTCAGTGGGTTAAAGCCTCTGCTTTCGGCTCGGGTCATGATCCTAAGGTCCTGGGATCAAGCCCCACATCGGGCTCTCTGCTCGGCAGGGAGCCTGCTTCCCCCCTCTCTCTCTCTGCCTGCCTCTCTGTCTACTTGTGAGGTCTCTCTGTCAAATAAATAAAAATTTTAAAAAAAATCTTAAAGAAATAGAGATATTGAGACGCCTGGGTGGCTCAGTTGGTTGAGCGGCTACCTTCGGCTCAGGTCATGATCCCAACATCCTGGGATCGAGCCCCACATCGGGCTCCTTGCTTGGCGGGGAGGCTGCTTCTCCCTCTGCCTCTGCCTGCCACTCTGTCTGCCTGTGCTCACTCTCTCTCTCTCTGACAAATAAATAAATAAATTTTTTAAAAAATTTAAAAAAAAGAAATAGAGATATTAGTCTAGGCCTAAAATACAAATTTCTTTATTGTTAATGGGCATTTTCTGGTTTATAAATTAATGATAATAAATATGCAATGACCTCCTAACTGTGTTCCAACCCACCATCATCATCTCCAAGCATTTTAACTTTAGAGCAAAAGGCATGTGCTTGAAGTCAGAAAACCAAGATTTGAGCATAGGACTTATGCTGGGAAGAATAAAAGACAAAATCACTAGCAGAATCCTTACAAACCCTACAGTATTACACCCATCCAAATTCACTAGGCTCTCCCAGCAAATATGCCACTATCCAAAAGACAAAGAATTTATTTATATCAGACTTTTGGTCCACTTGCTTTTTCTTTTATCTTTACCCCAAGATGAAATATCTGAAATATAATATTTTAATTAAGGAAATTAGAGATTTTTAAAAATCTACTTTTTTCTACACTGGAAGAAATTTGTGCCTTATCAGCCATTTGTAAGCATCTGACTATTCACTTCAGCAAATCCTAATAGATTTACCTGACTGCCTTCACATAACTCACATTATAGCAGGTCTCCAAACAATTCTGTCCCTTGAAGATTTTCTTTCTTCTGGGAAGCAAGTGAAAACCCTCAAATTCAAGTTGTCTAATTCCCAGAGAGCACCATAAACTATGTCTTTAATGCCTGGATCTTATGATCAAAACTTCTAAAACTGTCCTTGTCCTCTACAAGTAGGAGTCTCTTTTCACCAAAGGGTCTTAAATTAGGACTCACAAGTTCCCTAACTTCCTAGGATTTTCTGGAGTGAGATGATGGCTTTCATGACACTTTCGAAAAAATACATGATCTCCACACAAAAGGTTTAAAATAAAAACTGTTTTTTTCTTTAATATTAGGCTTTCTTAATTCCATCCTATCACTCAGATTCAGGACAAAATAGGTGTTTTTTTTTTTTTCTGACCTATTCAGCCCTTCCACTTTGTTACTTGTTTCTCATCTGATTTTCTAACCTCTGACTTAGTAGTCACTTATTTTTCAATGCATACTCTCCTAGTTACCTACTCTTAATAGAGCACTGGACATAAGTTTGAGTTTTCACAGAATTTCATATAAAAATAAGGTTTACATAAAGGGTGTATAGTTATCTGATAATAAAAGAAATAATTTATGGAAATATTTATTTAGTGCAAAGGTTACAAATACCCAAAACATAATAATAGACCATAATTTATAATCCAGGAGACCCAAATCTAAATCTCAACTTTCTTATTCATTTCTAATGCCAACTTAAAAACCCTTATGCCCCAAACCATTGGGTTCTCTTTCTTGAAAAACTGAAATAAGGAAATGTTATTCCTTTAGATAATTCAAAAAAATTATTAAATCTTAAAGCATAAAAGAAATAACAAACTAAAATATGTTGATGTCTATGCAAGGAACACAGGGAGGAAAAGAAACAAATTAGATGTTGAAGGGAGACTGAATTCTAAAATGTCATGCTTTTGAAAACATCATTTACACTGCCTGGCAAATCTGCGGACGTGATTGACAGCCCCTCCACCCAGAACTGAAATGAGTTCCCTATACCAAGCTTATCCCACATCCTGAATTCCTCACTTTATCTAATTCAAAGATTTTCTTGGGCTACTGCAGAAAGTAGGCTTTTACACCAAAAGTCTCACCATGTCATGCAATCCCTGGCCTGATCATCCCAGGCAATGACCCTTTCTAAAGAAGAAACAACATTAAAAGTTGCCTTGAGACTCTGCTTAGATTACAGTTCCCCCTTCAGGAACCTTACTTCTGGTTCCTGATGCATATCAATCTTCATCCCAAGGTTTAAGTGTTCTTCCTGTAAATGCCCCTGCCTGGTAAGACCCCAGTCTTCCAAACCTTGGCTTCCCTGGTTTTCCCAGGGCTGGTTATCAGTCAGACCACTGTCTTACCTAAAATAAAATCTCCGATTCACAACTACTCTATTTAACATCTAGGAGTAAATCAGATTACCATCTCCCACCAAGGTGTCATCAATCTCACTTCCAGGATGTTGCTACTTCAATAAGGAGAATGAAGAATAAAATGAGGATGTATATAGTTTGACAGACAATAAGCCTTTGGAGAAAGCCAGTTGTAGCAGAATCTTTGACTTGAATAAAACACAGGACAACTGAGAGAGAGAGAGAAAGAAAGAAAGGGATGGAGAAGAAATGAAAAGAAAAGAAAAGAAAAGAAAAAAGAAGATGGAAGGAAGGCAGGAAAGAAGGAAGGAAGGAAGGAAGGGAAAGAGAAGAGAAGAGAAAATAGAAAATCAGTGGGATGCTGGTGGGGAAAAAATTAGAGAGATATCTGAAAGGCTAGTATGTATACAATCACAACTGTAAGCATTTACTAACTCAAAGCTTTCAAATAAAAAACAGAAAGTAGTACAATTCAGATCAAAAAGATATAAAATTGTGCAATTCAGATCATTTACATATTTTCCAAATGTGAAAGCAGTAAGGAAAATCAGCTCATGGAGTTCACTCATTGCAAAACATTGTAAAATATGAAGACATGGAAAAGGAGGACTTGGCAACATAATCAATATTAATGAAGTCTTAGATGTAGCAGCAATTCAGAAGGAAGAAGAAGAGGACAGAAGAAAGGAAGAAGCAGTGAGTCGGGAAGAGAGGAACAACTAGAAGATGAGGAAAAGGGGTTCACTTACCTATGATCCCATTTGCAATATGCGAACAGTTGAGTAAGAGGAATGAAAAAAAGGAGCATGTAACATTGCCAAGCACATAATTTTTTTTTAATTTCCAGATCAATAATTGAGTCAAAGAACAAAATCTTAACAAGCAATTATTTGAAAAAAGGATATGAATGTACCAAAATCTTAATAGCTAATTTTCTAATAGGGTTGAAGGGAGTTAAAATGTACAGGGCAGGGGTGGCACTGAATCGAGAGATTGCTTTCCCTTTATTCAATACTATAAATGTCTGAAAAAGAAAACACAACACATAAAACAGAATTTAGGATCTTAATATTAAAATTAAGAACATTTTAAGAGAAAGATCATCATTTAAAATTTTGCCTTACAAAATACTATAATAATACACTAATTACCAACACACAACATGATGATAGGTGTTTTTTCTTTCTGTGCACCATTAACTTTCCTAAATTTGGTTAAGTGACATGAGGATTTAAAGGAGGAAAAAAAAAAACTTGTAGTAATTGCTGTAGGAATTCTTAGCACCTTTTATCAAGCTTTGATATCAGTATTTTAAAAGTATATTTGTAAGACACAAAAAGCATAAAAATGAGGCTTTGATTACTTCTTCATTTTGACAAAAAAATTTCATGAGAACTTCAGATTTTTCCATGTGTGTTTTGGATGAGCTGCTTTTGGGAGGGAGTACTTAAGTCACCTATTATTATTTCTTCTGCAGAGAGCTGTGGAAAGGGCAAAGTGTATGGCAGGAAGGCATAATCCTGCTGCCAATCAAAGGAACTTGAAGAGAGCCTGAGATTATAAAAAGGATTTTAAATATTATTGCTGGAAATATAACTCTTGTTTTCACTTTCTGCTTCATCACACTGTAAGGTGAATAGACTTTTGCCCTTCCTCAGTTACCCAACTGCATCATGCCCCCTCAGCTCTGTTCGTTCTGGGAATGTAGGCTCAAATGAGTACTTCCAAGAGCCTTGTAGGACAATGGGTCCATTACATGCTCAAGCCCACCTAGCACCCTAGTGATGCTTCAGACAAAGGGGAGGAGGCACACCATTCTTCACCAGACAACTGTGGGACTAGTCCAGAACCAATTAGGAAGTAGGGCAAGAAAAGACAACTTTACTAAAAACTCACTTTCTTATTGATATAGTATGGGTCCAGGTCCTCCAAGGGCTCTGACACCATCTCTGGAGGAATGTCTCCATAAATAAATGGAAGAGATTTCCCTGCTTCCAAGTCACTATTTGGCTTTGGGCCATTTTCATCATCCTCATCCTTACGCTCTTGTTTGGGTCTCTTAGCTTTCTCTTCTGCAATGCGTTGTTCAATAGCAGCAAGGGATTCCCTGGTAAAGAAGCGGAAGCTGTCAGGTCCTGGTGGTACCAGCACTGACTGTGCCATCTTTTCATCCTGCTCCTTTAATCACTGTTTAGCTCCTTGCATAAAAAAGTGCTATGGAAACGAGAGAGAGAGAGAGAAAGAGAGAGAGAGGAGAGAGAGAGAAGCAACGGTCATTAGGATAAAAGGTATCTGTGGCAATTACATGATGCTGAGATAAAATATATAAACCAAGCTATCTGCAATATTTTACTAAGGAAGCTTTATTCAGGGGATTCTCAGGCATGCATTCATTTGCTTGCATAGAGATCTGTCTTTCACATTCAGTAGATGTCTATGAGGTAATCTAGTCTCCCACTCCCAAAATGTTTTAAGTGAAAATATCCAAATTCGGAGCATGGAAATGGAGGATACTGGTTTGTGCTTGCTGTTTCACTTGTGTGAATATTTTGGCAGCCATCTTTTTCAGCATCCTTCCTGAAAAAAATATCAGAGATCCAAAACAAGAGATGAATAATCACCCAAAATTATAGAACCTGGGCTATGCAAGGATCTTGCATGTACCTCTACGTTTTGTTCCATGTTCCTTTTGGCCTACTTTTCCACCTTTAATAGCTTATTCAAAATCAACGCACCTGGTAAAGAGCTCTGGAAATCCTGAAATGCCAGGCTATGGAAACATAGGTAGATACTGCTTGAAAGCAAGGGAGCAGGAAGGAGCGGGGGATGCCCGATTGCATTTGGAACTGCTCAGAAGCTGCACAGGAAGGGATCCAGCTCCTGCCAAACTGGGCAGGAAGTCATCCACGTCAGAGGTCTGGATCTTGGACCCCTCTGGCTTAGCAACCTGCTGCTACCTAGTGTAATTGCTTCTTAAATTAACAAATTTGCAGTACTTTGTAAACACTGTAGAATTGGTTCATTTTCTCAAATAGTGCCCATTCCATAAACATCTAAATAGCAAATTTAGACTTGGAAAATAACAAGTTTAAGATAGTTTATCTTTTAAACAAACTCCTATTTTGTTGGTCTTTGCCATGACATAGAGGCTTACTGTATTCTAATTATATTTCACCGGACTAACAAATATAACTTCACAGAGCACACCAATCATTCCAAATGTTACCTCTGAACCAGTTGCAAGAGTTTCTATGATTTTTGAAACCATACAACCAAAACATTAACTCCTGAATGCCATCTGTATATAATTCTTCTTTTTAAAATATCAATCCATTTTAACCCCCATCCTACAGGAATGAGAATTGCCATTTAATTATATGAAGTGCATTGTCAAAGAGTAAATGCATCATTTCTGTAGCATATGACAGATCAAACAGGGAAATTTAAAATAACATAAGCTACTCTACCGTTTCTACATTTTTTCTGAAGTAGACTAGGACCTTTCAGCCACTAGCTAGCAGACTGCCCTCTCAGTATCACACTGTCTCCAAAACATCCCTCATTTACCTCACCCATCCCGAGAGACCCTCATGCCTCGGCAGAAATAGGCATGAAGAAGGTCCATGCATACTCCATGGAGGAAACTGCCATGCCTGGATGCTCTAATAAAAGAGACATGCTAAAACATGCAGCCAGCAGCTTCAAAATGAAAGTGGTCCTCTGCAGATTCCCCCAAGGATTCTACTGTATAGGTAGAGAAGCATCACAGAGAATAAGCATAATAAGAATATTAAAACATTACCCCTGCGGAATCTTTTACACCCAGAGTTTGGGATTGATAAGCTGGCACCAAGAAGACTGCAGCTAAAATTCCATCATTCTTTTTTTTCTTTTTTTCATTTTTTTTTTTTTTTTTTTTTTTAAATTCTCCTTCAAAGACCACACCTAACTTCCTGTAAAAGGATTCTGGTAACTGAAGTAAGAACAGGCATTTCCTGTTTGGGGACTACAAAATGGCGTTATTATAACTACCACTAGAGGGCGGGGGAACTGTGAAGAGAAACCCCTCACAGTGTACGTGCACAGAGCCCTGTGTTTGAAGCCGCCCAAAGCTTTCACTAATGGAGCTCTGATTTTTTCACAGGCTTTTCTTAGAACAAAACGCTAAGACTTTGCTGATTTCAATCATTAATTCTGCTAACAGATTAAGCTTCTGATCACGTTTTTTATTTGCTAAGCCAGAAGTCATTCAATCGCTACAAGTAATTCAAAGTGAAAAAGGGAAATAAATACTGACTGTTAAAAATAAAAAATAAAAAAGCAATTATACTAGTGAAAGTCTTACATACAGTGGAATTTAACATTAGCCTCAGCCCCAAAGTATCTGAAATCCAATAAAGTGCTCTGCTAATTCAACAGAGATGGTCTTTGTGCTACACAAATAAACTTTCTCTAGAAATAAAATAACGCCGATGAGACACCAATCTTATTTTTTTTTAAATATTTTATTTATTTATTTGACAGAGAGAGAGATCACAAGTAGGCAGAGAGGCAGGCAGAGATAGAGGAAGGGAAGCAGGCTCCCTGCTGAGCAGAGCGCCTGACGTGGGGCACGATCCCAGGACCCTGAGACCATGACCTGAGCCAAAGGCAGAGGCTTAACCCACCGAGCCACCCAGATGCCCCCACCAATCTTATTCTAACTCTGATTTTAGCGGCTGAAAAGCAGCCAGAAGAAAACTGAAAATCCAGTGAAATCCTAAGTGCCAGTCTTTCAACGGATGATAAAGTGATGATTTGAGGACTTCCTATGTGCCAGTCACTGGGCTAACATGTCTGTATGCACCATATCATTTCATCCTCCCCACAATCTTATCAAATAAACACTTTCATGATCCTGATTTGAAAACTGAAGAAAGGACGTACGTGTATGATCTTAGTCACGTGTATGATCATGACTAAGATCATACACATAGGATTCAAACTGAAAGTCTGACACCAAAAATCTGTGAACTTTATTCAGTCAGAAACACTTGCTCATGCAACTAAAGCTTGAAATAAAGATTAAATAAATACCAGGCAGTGGTACCATTATGACCAGAAACAGTCCTAATTATTAAATCAATATATTTTGCATATTTTCTAGCTTCATCATTTTCATTGGAAAATGTATTTGTTGGAACTGAGCATACAGAAGATCCAGTAAAAAAAAATTTTAATCACTCTAGCAGGTCTCTTTTGGTTATAAGAGACAAAAGAATGACTCACACTGGCTTGAGAAAGAAGAAAGGGAGAAAAAAGAGAGAGGGAAGGAGGGAGGAAAAGAGGGAAGAAATAAGAAAAGGAAAGAAAGAAGGTAGAAAAGAGGGAGGGAGGGAGGAAGGGAAGAAAGAAAGTGGGAGGGAAGGAGAGAAGGAAGAAAGGAGAGGAAGGAAGGATGGAAGGAAAAGGAAGTTCATTAGTCCAAGGTTTATTTCCTAGGGCTAGGTTTAGGCACGGGATGATTCTGGAACACAGATGACATTACCAGGATCTAGTTATGACTTCCGTGGTGTTAACTTTTCTAGAGATTCATTCCTTATTGTAATAAGGTACTATATAGCAGCTCCCAACCTCCCAGACTTAAATCCAATAGGAATAAACACTCAGAAAAACTCTCATTGCATCTCACTGGCTCCAGCTGGGTTACATACCCATCCCTTAAGTAATCACTCACTCCTAGATAATGCTGTGCTTTGTGCTTTGATTGACCTCCCCTAAAGCAAATGCCTCACCCTTGGAACTAGAAGGAAACCTTCCTTGAAACCTATGAACAGTCAGGATTGTGGCGGTGGTCTAGGAATATCCCTCAAAAGCAAAGTTGGAATACTATCACTGGACAAGAGGTGGATAGATGCTTGTCAACAAAAACAGTAAAGTGTGTACTCTGGTCACATGCTGGTCATATTTGCGGTGCCTCAATACTTGGTAATATTATTAATGTCAGAAGATCTATCTACCGATCTATATAATATATATACACATATTTATCATAGATATATATACACATATATATATAGATAGATTTCTGATGAAAATGATAAAGCTAGAAAATATGCTATATATATATGCTAGAAAAATATGTTGTATACATTTATATATATTTTCTGGCTTTACCATTAGAAAAAAATGTATCTTCTATGTATACCATCCTAAAGACTTAGAAACCAGACAAGATAGTTAGAAGATTCTTTCCCCCAAAATAAGTTGTCCTACTGTAATCATATATTCCACAAATCTCTATGATGAGCATTAGCTTCATTTATCAAATGAATACATGAATATTTTGGTCTCACTTTACAAATGTGCTTAATAATAGGCTTTTGTATAATAAGATTCTAGTTCAAAAAAGATAAATTAAGGAGTAAAACAATTACAAAGTGATTTGGCAAATGTATCTTTTGGGGGAGGTTAACCATAATAACACACACTGCACTATTTTGGCAGGCACTATTTTGAGAACTATTTAAAAGCACTTAACTCATAACAACCTGATGAAATAGATGTTGTGATTATCCCCATTTAAAACATGAGGAAACTGAGGCACCAAAAGATTAAGTAGTTTGCAACATGCATTAAGTTTTCACAGCTCAAAATAGTAGAGTCAGAATCTGAACTCATGCTTTTTGGTCACAAAATCCATGTGCCTAACCATTATGCAATGCTTCTCCAGCCTTTTCCAGGAGCCACTTGCTATCAGGAATGCCAAGGAAATGTGTAGTTTCTTTGACATCATATTAGTTGTAGGGTCACCCATTTTTGTCCCAGTGATCCTAGCTAGTGACTGTGTCTCAGGATATTTAAAAGGGTGAACAGAAAATGTTTTACCAAGACACCCAAGATATATGAAGAGCAACATGTGAATATTTTTTCCAATTCAAAAATACTTTTATGCAATATAGATTTGAAATAAGAATCATAGTCTCTTATTTCTGATTTCCCAGGATGAAGTTTTCAGAAGGCTTGCACATTAGCTTTTCTTCTATTTGTTCTTGTTAACACCAAACTGACATTTTATGAGATTGCTAAATGGCACGTTACATGAAGTTTTTAAACTTCATTCAGTTGCATTACTTTACACACAGGTGATTTTATGTTACAACCTTTAAAGCCAGACATTATATTTGGAAGACTCATAAGTAATTGGCAAGGCACACAATATTATTTTAAGTAGTCAGAAAGGAACGAATATTATGAACTAATGTCTAAACCCTGGTAACATTTTTTGCCTTTCAATCCCGTCTTTTAAAAATTGTTCTCACTTATAAAAGAGGAACATTAATTTTCTAAATTAAAATATAAAAGAAGCCATGTTATTATATATGATGGCATCTACAAATATAAAAATTATCATGAAAGATAGAGTAATTATAAAAATAATTAAAATAATATAAGTATATAAGTAAAAATAGCATATGACTAATTTCTTTCCATGAAGATTCACTTTATAATAATTACTTTATAATAATTATAATAATTACTCTAAGGTTCAACTTATACTGAAAAAAAGATTGGCTTACTTAATCTCACAGACAAGGAAATAATTATATAACAGTTTATGTTATAAGTAATGATTGTGGATAAGTGCTCAAAAACTTGAGGATTTTTACTCAAGAAAACTGAGACTAAGAAATGTCTTTCTGAAAGTTATTTTTTAATCCTATTTTACAACTAATTTTTAGTTTTCTTCATTACATTAGAATAATGTTGGAAACATAAACTAAGAAAAGACTTGCTAAATGTTATCTGAGGATTTATTTTTGGATTTTCTAGTTTACTTAATCCATAGATTTCAATTTATTTTTTCAGGAACTTTCTGATTGTCACTTACTGTGTTTTTACATCTTTCTCTCTTTAACCTTGACCCACTCACTCATTTCTGTAACTAACAATTTCCATAAAAGGGAGAAAGTTCTGAACAAATAGATTTACATGTTTTTCCACTATAGATTGGGAACAGAACATAATGGAAAATGAAAGGCATAGGCTTAGTAGATACTATTTGGATAAATCATCATTTTTCTTTCAATTCTAGGGTTAGTTCCAATATATAGTTCCAAAAACTCATTTTCTGTATTTTCTGTTCATATTATAATTGTTGAACAATACCCTTCATTTCTTTAAATGACTGTTATATATTTTTAAATTTATTTATTTATTTATTTATTTGAGAGAGAGAGAGAATGAGAGTGAGAGAGCATGAGAGGTCAGTGGGAGAAGTAGACTACCTGCTGAGCAGGGAGCCTGATGTGGGACTCGGACCCAGGACTCCAGATCATGACCTGAGCTGAAGGCAGTCGCTTAACCAACTGAGCCACCCAGGCGCCCTGTTATATTTTTAAACGTTATTTTTTTTCTTTAACAGATATGCACACCAATATTTTCATAATCATGATGATCCCTGGGAAATATTATTCAGTGTAGTAAATAATCATTTTACATCCAACTTTCCTGGGGAAAAATAAGTTATGCATAATGACATATGCCTATATCTTTATGCAGGTATTTTTATTCTGTTGCAGATAGTCTGGCAACGTTGTTGTACATCCTTTTTTAATCTCCAGATATATTAAGTGCATGTTAGTAGACTACACATGAACTACCTCAACGCTTCCTAAATGATTTGTCAGTTGGAAGGCCACCTCTACTCTGGTTACATATTTATTTATTTTGATGGCTAAATTATGTTAGAATCACAGAATTCCAATTCTGAAGTTAATAGGCAAGGAAGAAAATTTCCCAAGTCATGGTCCTCCCCAAAAAGTGAAAAATTGTTCCAAATGCTAGAATATTTCCAGCTCAGTTTTCTTCATTCCTTCATTCCTTCCATTTCATTGAGGACCTGTACCTGTAACTTGCTCTTACCCCTCAGCTCTCACCCTCTTCAATGGGGGAGAAAAAAAGGCAGTCTCTAAACTCCTCAGTGGGGTAGTGGATCTAATGTCCAGGCATCATCCCAGGAGAGAACAAGTAGGCAGAGCCAGGAGCAGAAGGTCTTTGAAATGAAAAACAATGCTCAAAAAATAGCTACATTCCAAAATATCTTTGATACAAAATTTGTGCATGCGTGTATGTATGTACATGTGTGTGCCTCAGAGAAACAGAGAGAACTAGATAATGAGAGAGGATGAGACCATAAGAGACCACAGATTTGTGTCTCCATTTCATGTTCACGTGATTTAAATTCTGACACTCTACTTGATTCTTGGTATTAGTTATCTCATTTAATCCTTGTGATATTTTGTAAGGGAAGTAATGCTGTTGACACTTTTCTATTGTGGTGGTGATCTGGGCATATGGAGGCTGTAATGAGGCACTGCCAAAAGAGGCAGCGTTTAAACTCACATGTGTCTGATTTCAAATTCTAAATATGCTTCCTCATTCCATTTTCGGGGAAACGTACCACTGATACACCAACTGAGAAGGGTAACGTGAAATATGCCTGATTTTTTAAGTCACCGGATCCCTTTCTGTACCTGAGATATTGTCACAATACCATAAGCTTGCTGCTATTAAACTGGTGACCTACAATATAACTGAGTTTCCCCTTATAATCATGTTATTGTGGGGTTATCTTGACTTCTGCTGGAATAAGACTTAATTCTCTGAACCTTAATTTTCTCATCGGTAGGAATCAAGGCTCATTTTGAGTTTTCTGAAATAAATTTATAGGAAAAAACTATGCCTAGGACATAGTAAATGCTAAATAAATGCTGATTTCTTTTTTCAGAGACACCTTAGTGATGATTGTCAGTTCTACTTTTTATTAAAGTTATCCATGTAAAACTTATTTCCCCTATTATCTCATATTTCTTATCTTAACCCATTTCTTTTTCTGTTTTTTTCCACAATGTCCAGCATACCTCATTATCTGAGATAAATCATCCAGTAAATCATTGGTGAATTAACAGTTGTACCCCTATATTATTCAGAAGCTCTCTTGTCTTTTCACTCAGTACACTCTCACCAGTATATGTTTATGTGTCATGACACCTGCCTAATTTCAGGTTTCCAGTTTTGTTTCTTTCAGTTATACAGGGCCGTGTAAGTGACTCTATAAATTTATGGCCACTCCACTGTTTGAGCTTACTTTACCTTTCTTAAAGTCAGACTACTTAACAAAAGTCAGACTAATCTCTGCCGCCTCTCCTCTCCACTACACACACACACACACACACACACACACACACACACACTATATCCATACACCTCTGCACGCATGGACATATACACACACATATGCTTGTTTCTGCCTTGGTAGCTTATTTCACCAGGCCAGACAGTTCAACCATCATTTATTTGACAGTCTTTCAGTTTTTCAGGTGAAATTGCTCAGAAAAATTCTCTTTAAGAGATCTCTTTTTTTCCCCTGAATTTCCTTTATATGTACAGTAGGGAGCGCCATTTTTTCTTAATGCATTCCTATACATACATTTTTCTTTGCTTTAGTTTATTCCTAAAACTACTGCTAAGTCAATTTAATGAAAGTATAACCTTGTATTTGTCACCCTCATCCAAGAATCTTCAAATATTTTCCATTACCATTCATATAAAGTACAAATTCCTCTCCCTGACATTTAAAGAACGCACCAAATTTCCTTTCCAGTCGTATTACCTGTCAACCTCTACTAGCACTTTGTGGTAAAGAAGAACTAATTTGCTCAAGTTTTCCTAAACTTGCACCCTGATCTTTGTGTTTCTACTTCCAAGTTGCTGCTTATGTTCTTTTCACTACCTAAAATTCACGACAAGTCAACCTGACAAGACAATATCAGTTTTAAATCTCAAATGTTACATTTCCAATGAATATTTCTACATCCTTTCAGCTGGGTATAGCCTTTCACTTTTTCAAACTCAACAGCACTTGCTTCTCACACACTATTTGTCATATTTATGTAACTACCTTGAGGTAAGGCTATGATATACTCCCTTTGTGACCCTTTAAGTACATAAAGCAATACCCTGCACAAAGTAGATAATAAAAGAACTAGATAACAGATAATTTCAAAGAGACACAGTTTTAAACAAGCTGTCAGGTTGCAGGGGGCCTAGATGTGCAAAAGGCTCTTCTGATTCTAGAGGACAGATTGAAGACAAATAGGAATGTTACAGGAGAAAAAACTTATTTAATAAAAATAACAATGTTCAAATTATTAGACTTGCCTTAAACAAAGTGACTATTTTTTAACAAGAAATGATTCTCAATTAACAGAAATAGTCAAGCAAATGCTATAGAAAGCATGCCTGTCTGGGCTAATAACTGAAATATAGAATTAGCAAAATACTTCCAACATCCAGATTATATGATTACCTAAAAAAGAGAGAGAGACAGAGAGAGCGCATCAAATTATCTCTCACTAAGGGAAGAAAATTCTGGATTAGAGATAACTCAACATCCAGATGTTCACGGAACATGTTTTCTCCCTTAGCAGTGGCTGCTCCTGCTTGGCTCTGGGCCCCACGAGGGCAGGGAGCTTGTCTGGGTTTGCTGACCCTCCTCCAGTCTCCTGTGCCCATTGCATCATGTGGTTTGTCCATACATATATGATACTAAATTAAAAATGAGACCTAACTTGCATTTGTTTCACTAGATCAAAAGAGGTCAAAGAGAGGACATAGTAAAAAAAGATCATACGGATAAAATCTGGCTTGTTTTAAAAATATGATTAATTACTGTTTCTTAGACCACAGTAAGAAGACACTGAAGAGCAGTTCTTCCTGCCTTTTCAGGATCAAGAAAGAATCTATTTGTCTTTGTTACTTTCACATTGTAAACAATATATTTTCAGCAGATATGTCAAAACATGTGTCCAGAAACATGTCTTCCTTTTTAAGTTAGTTACCTTGGAGGTACAGGCACTTGTGCCAAAGGTGCTAGGGCTCTAAATAGTTTTGGATTTCCTTCTTTTGGCATTGACACTTACCTTTTTCAGAAGCTAATTTACAGTTCTTTTTTCTTAGCCAATCAGCTACACTTGATTTATGCACCATCATCAATTTTGAGGGGCTTTTGTTGACTTACTATTATTTCGTGGGCACCACGCTTTGAAGAAAAGGCAGTAACTTTGGAGCCAGATGAAACTAGTGTGCATACTTACTCTGCTACTTTCTCGCTGTGCTTCTTTAGGCAAAGGACTTGGGTTATAGTGAGGATTAAATAAATAAAAAACCCAGTACACAGAGTACATGCTACTTACCCAGATTTTCCCTATGCCCTTTTTTTCCTCAGTGTTCCAAGATTCATTGTTTATGCACCACACCCAGTGCTCCATGCAATATGTGCCCTCCATAATACACACCACCGGGCTCACCCAATCCCTCACCCCCTCCCCTCCAAAACCCTCAGTTTGTTTCTCAGAGTCCACAGTCTCTCATGCTTCACCTCCCCCTCCAATTTACCCCAATTCACTTTTCCTTTCCTTCTCCTAATGTCCTCCATGTTATTCCTTATGCTCCACAAGTAAGTGAAACATACCCTTAAAGCTCTTACACATAGCACTGTACTAAGCTGAATAAGACCAAATATAAAGCTAGAAGCCCAGAACTTCAGAATTTGCAATGCAATGTATCATTTAACAACAAGAGACAACTTTTTTAAAGTGCTAAGAGCCAGTGTTCTTCCAGATGCTTAGAATATACAGTAAGTAACCAAATGGATCTGCCCTCATAAAGCTTTTATTTTATATATCCTAATGATACAGATTATGTACAAGTACATCAACATGGACTAGAGCCTGTGCTCTATTGCTATGGAAAAAAATACTGCAAGGAAGGAAGAGAAAAAATATCGGGGTTGGGGAGAGCAGTGTGTTGAAAATTTATATAGGGTGCTTAGCGGGGAGTCTTGCTGAGGAAGTGACATTTAAGGAAAATCCCCCGAAGGACCCAAGGAAGGCAGCCAAGTCATGAGCCCTCCTGGATAATGGGATTGCAAGCAGAGAAAATGCATGAAAAGAGCTACAGAAAGGAATTCACATTTGGAAAGGCCTATAGAAGGGTAAATAGCATTGAACGAATGAAACTGCAACACAGGACAATAACATCAACAGGAAGAAGAAAGTAGAGCAGGTAGCAGGGACAGTGAGTACAACAGCAGATGCTGCCAACCTCAGTTAGGCCTGCCATCTGGTTTCCCAGCAGTTTCACCGGTGACACCTGTGACATAAATGTCAAGATCAGAGCCCAAGCCAGACCCCGAGAAGCAACAATCATACCAGAAATGAGGGAAAGTTCACTGCCACTAAATGGCCTGAGCCTGAGTACAGAACAGAATGGGGGCATTGAAAGTGGGATAGCCATGCCCGGCTGCTCGGAGAAGTCTAAACCTGGACGGCTATTTGCAGGGTGGACCCAGGAACAGCCTTGCAGATATGAAAAGTGCAGTAGCCATATTTAGCATCCAGAAACAGCTCAATGTCAGGGAAGCAGACAAGGCAAAATGTTGCCTATCCTTAATGCCTAGAAATATTTGTTGAAATTTTAAAAGATTAGAAAAGAGATAATCTTTCTGACCATGATGCAGTTTTTTATTTATTTTTATTTTTATTTTTTTCAAAGATTTTATTTATTTATCTGGCAGAGATCACAAGTAGGCAGAGAGGCAGGCAGAGAGAGAGGGGGAATCAGGCTCCCCGCCGAGCAGAGAGCCCGACGCGGGGCTCAATCCCAGGACCCTGGGACCATGACCTGAGCCGAAGGCAGAGGCTTTACCCCACTGAGCCACCCAGGTGCCCCCAGTTTTTTAAACAGACCAACATAACAGCATAACCAATTAAGACATACAATACAAAAAGTTTTGTTTGTTTGCTTTCATGTGGGAAAGTGTTTTGATAATGTATTTGTCTGTTCAATATGTTGGCAACACATCCCTTATTCCTAATCACTCCTACATTTTAGAGATAAAACACAGAAAATTAGCCATTCTGTTCCTCAGTTCACTTAATATTTGACCTATAGGGCTTTTCTCTCTTTTTCTTTCTTGTTTCTCTTCTCTCTTCAGAATAAAGGTAATTCCTGTCGTGATCAAATCAACAATGTTGCTGCTGGGATGAATTCAGATCATTTGAAGTAAAATGTTTTTTGAACAGCAAAGCATTATGCATTGCTCATTCATTTTCTTCTCTTTTTTAGTATTATTAATATACCAATTTTTGCCTGTAAGAATGAATGAAGAAATGATTTCTTGCGTTCTATATTTTTTAAAGTTGCTCTATATAACTTCATGCATGTGAATTATAAAAGTATGGTTAAACTTGTAAGATGTTTAGATTTTGAATAGCCTTCTATCCAGGCACATAGATGTGATTGCCACCCCACCACATTGCTGGCACTGTTTTCACCTGTAAATGAAAACAGGAGAAACTATATGTTTGAGAAGGGAAAAGGGCAAAAGGCTTAGGAAAACATACTGTGTTCCTCAGATAAAGTAATAATCATTTGCCTTCCACGTATTCATTTGCAAGCTGATACTCATGAATGACATTTCCCATTTATTTTTCTCACTCCCGGTGAAACAAAATCAGAAATCATTAAAAGTAGGGACTGATCTGTAAAAGCAGCTTCGTCACTTGGAAATTATCAAAGGGCAAGACATGACTCACACATTTTTTGAAAAGCTCAAGTCATGATCACAAATTTCAAACTGAATATTCCTTGATTTCTCATAAAAAGATACACAGTGAGAGAGAGAGTGAGAGGGAGAGTGCAAAGAACCAAAAGGAGGAGGAGGAGGAATGTTTGTGGAGTTCTATAAATAAAATATTCTTCCAAATAAAAGAATTGATCAATTAGAAGATATAACTTAGATGTAGAATTAAACCCCTACCACTCTTTATGGCAGCGAGCAAATTTTTCCCTTGTGTTGGCGCTATAACTAACGCTAATTAAAATCATAGGTTTTGTGTTTGGAAGGGGGCCTCTCAATAATAGATCATTTAGTCAGATTGGTTACATTCATTAAGGATTGAACCCTAATCAGAGACAGATGGTTTTGTCTCAGATCTCAGAACAAAGATTTCACAACTTTTCTTGGTTGTCTATTCAACTTTTTAATCACTGATTAACTTATTCTTTAGTTATAATCTTTGTCAATATTTAACTATCCAGACTATTTCTGTTACTGTTTCATTGGATGAAACGGAAGCTTCATACATACCCCTATATGGGTTTTATTAGGGAAAAATTGCCAAAATATTTATTTAGCATTCTGTTTATTGACACTGAAAGGATATTTGCCTATTAGGTTAACCAATATCCAGTGGCTTCATTATAATTGTAACAGAATAAAAACATTGGCTGATAGTAGGTATGATTTCTTTCAGTCACTTTTTTGCCTATCCCCTTTCATGTTATTTTGATTATTAATGTTAATTTGATCAATCAGTCCCAAGATAACAGAATGATTAAAAGGCATGAACACACAGACTTTTAACATGTTGTATTCTAATTGTCATTCCATGTAGAACACTTTCTAATTTTCTTTATGATTTCTTCTTTGACCCATGTATTATTTAGAAATGTGTTGCTTAATTTCCAAAATAATTGGCTTTTTATAGATACCTATTATTACTGGTTTCTAATTTAACTCTACTGTTGTTAAATATTCTTTTTTTTAAAGATTTTATTTTATTTATTTGACAGACAGAGATCACAAGTAGACAGAGAGGTAGGCAGAGAGAGGTTGGGAGGAAGCAGGCTCCCTGCTGAGCAAAGAGCTCGACCAACACAGGGCTTGATCCCAGGACTCTGAGATCATGACCTAAGCCGAAGGCAGAGGCTTTAACCCACTGAGCCACCCAGGCACCCCTGTTGTCAAATATGCTGAGATAAATTAAGGCTTATATCATGGCCTAGCATATGGTCTTTGATGAATGTTTCATGTATACTTGAAAAGAATGTATATTCTGCAGTTAGATGTATTATCCTATAAATGTCAATTAGGTCTTCATGTTTGATAATTGATAGTATTATTCAAGTCTACTAAATTTTTTCTATTGTATCAACTACTGAAAGAAGATCGTTAAAATCTCTAATGACAACTGTGTATTTATATATTTCTCACTTATTTTTTCTTTTTATTTTGGAACTATGATTTTGTCATTCACACTTAAAATTATGTCTTGTTACAATTCAACCCTTTTATTCCTATGAAATGACATTTTTTAAAAAATAGGCTCCTTTAAAAAAAAAATAAAATAAAATAGGCTCCTTGCCCAGTATAGAGCTTGAACTCACAACCCTAAGATTAAGAGTCATATGCTCTACTGACTAAGCCAATCACATGTCCCAGAAATGACCACTTTTTAAAAATCTGTTAATATTCCTTGTCTTGAAGCCTACCTTCTATGATATTAATATAGTTATATCAGCTTTCTTTTGCTTAGTGTTTACACATTATACCTTTTGCTATTCTTTTATTTTCAACCTATCTGTATTAGTATACTTAAAATATGTCTCTTGAAAACAGCATATCTTTGGATCTTGCTTTTTATTCAGTCTGCTGACAATCTCAAGAGTAGTGAAAACATGTACCTGCTAAAGACCTATGCCAGCATGTTCATAGCAACCTTTTTCACATAGCTAAAGCCCAGGAACAATCCAAATGGCCATTATTCGGTGAATGAAAAATAAAAATTAAGATTATATTTATCCAATGAAGTAATACTCAACAACAAAATGTTATAACTAGTTATATATGCAACAAAATGGTTGAATCCCAAAAAGGGTGCTGAGTGAAAGAACCTAAAAAAAAAAAATAGTACGTATTTTATGGTCTTATTTATGTGACTTTTTTGAGCAAAACTAAGCTATGGTGATAGAAATTAGAAAAGTGGTTGTCTCTGGGAGCAGGAGGGATTGACTGAGAAAGGTCACTGGGGAGGTAGAGATGTTCTCCATCTTGATTGGGGTAGTGGTAACAGTAGATTACATTTGACAAAACTCAAATGCATATGCATTTTATTTTATGCAAATTATCCTTCAAATAAAGAAAATGGCATGAGCCCAAGCCATATTGCCTTCTACTTCCTGTTTCCCAGAAAGTCTTGTGACTACACCAAGCCAAACCTGGACAAGCTGAGACAAACCAACTCTTTGTTCACTCCCTTGCTGATCCTCTTTCAGTGGGAGAGTATTCCAATCAGGTATCTTCAGTTCACTGTCTTCGTGTGACTAGGATGAGAATATAAGTTTCTCTGGTATGGATTTATACTTTAGTAGGAGATATAAGCCCAGTTATGTCTCAAAGACAATTAGTTCTAAGATAATTGGGAGTTTGGCTCTTTGATCTTAATACCATCAATATTCACTGCCCCCAGAGAATTAAAAACCTAATTAGGTAGTCACATGTAGACATATAAATAATAGTACCAAGCCCAGTAACAGCATAAGAGAATAATGTACTAAAACAATACAAGGTAACTAACAAGACCATATATGATTTGTATGATAAACTTGAATAGATATTTTAAAAATTTTACAAAATGCTTTTACACACGTTATTTTATTTTTACTAAAATTTTAAATAGAAGTGTAGTTAAAACAAAATACTGTATTAGTTTCAGGTTTACAACATAGTGTCTTCACAATTCTGTATGTTATGCAATGCTCACTAGGATAAATGTATTACCATCTGTCACGATACAACATCATTATAATAGTATTGATTATATTCCCTAGGCTATACTTTTGTCCCTGCAACTTATTTTATTTAAAAGAATAAGTTATAACAAGGTAGATCAGAGAGGTGTAAATAACTTCATCTTAAAAGAAACTAAAGTTTAATCAGCCTATGGCCATAGCAAATAAACAACAGATGCAAGACTGCAACATGTTTTTCAGCGTTCCTCCAAAAAAGATTTATTCTATATCTTTTGTTGGTTATAAAAAGCTAAAGGCACCCAGGGCTGACATGATGAACAAAGACTTCTTTGATGAGGTAAAACTTAGGCTGAGCTTTAAAGGCTGGGCCAGAAATGGAGGACATTCCAAGTGGAAGCAAATCATGAGAAAATGCCCTAAGCAGGATCTGACTCAGACCTACAAGAGACAATAAGGCAGGTCAGGGCAATAAGTAAATGAAAACATCAGTTGGACTGAACTAGATCATGTTGCAGATCTAATCAGGGAAAAATGATACAAGCCAAAGTGGAGATGTCAAAATCGAATGTCAAAGGTCAATGGCAACATGCTGAAGCTTTTAAGAAAAGTGAAATCTCAAGAAAAGAAGTATATATTATAAAATATCTTAAGTATTGGGGTGCCTGGGTGGCTCAGTGGGTTAAAGCCTCTGCTTCGGCTCAGGTCATGATCTCAGGGTCCTGGGATCAAGCCCTGCATCGGGGGTCTCTGCTCGGCAGGGAGCCTGCTTCCTCCTCTCTCTCTGCCTGCTTCTCTGTGATCTCTGTCTGTCAAATAAATAAATAAAATCTTAAAAAAAAAATCTTAAGTATTATAAAATGTGGATATGAAAATAATGATACATGCTTAAGATTACAGTTTGAGTACACTAGTGAAAGTAGATAAGCAATAAGTGGGCTATAAAGAAATAAAGGAATTAGGTATATAAACTTGTTTAAGAAATATTAAGTATGGCAAAAAGTCAGAGTAATGGATAAAAAGACTTAAATTAAGGTTAACAGAAAGATCAGATTGACCTAATCACCTCAATCTTTTGAAGGAGAGCAGTGTGACAGATATTGATAAATAATAATAATAATAAAACCATTTGAATCATCACTGATGAGAAACAGATTTTGTTATTTACTGAAGAAATAGGATATTATAATAACAAAAATATAGAAATTATGGAGATGATTTTTAAAAATATATAAGTTTAGGTAATAATTCATACATACATAGGATCTCTTACTATTAATTAGAACTTTTTTCCCACTTGAATAAAAGAGACTATGATGTCCTCATGTAAAGTCAACTTTGGCTTAAAATTAGAAAGACTTTTCTATCTGAATACTCCAGAAACGAAACACCATAGAACATCAAAATAACCAATATTTTGGTGTTGTTAGTCAACAAAAACTAGTATTTGTTGAAATCTTACTAAGGCCAAATATTGTTCTAAATGTTTCACGTGTGCACTGTAGTATTTAATTCAACCTTCATGATAACTTCTGGAGTAGGAACAATTATTAACCTTATTTTACACAAGGAGGCCCAAAGAGGTTTCTTTCTTGCCCAAGGACAGATTAGTAAATAGAGAAGCCAGAATGTGGACTTGGGCAGCCTGATGTCTGAGTCCAAATTCTTAACCACCACATTTACATGGTGACTAAAATCACCTATGTAAACTATAAATGTTAGTCATGGCTCTACTTCCTGTTCAGTGTTAAGATTTCAAAATTTTATTCTAAGCTCTTCTATTACCAGGTCAGATTGTGACTAATACCATCTCTCCAGGCTTTATATCCAGTAGAACCTCATGTAGAGTATGAAGCCCATGGGGTAGAGTTGCCTCATGTGCAAACAAAACAATCTGGATTTAATACTAAGGACACAGGGAACATCGTGGAACACTCTTTCAGAAAAGCAATACAATCAGATTTATTTCTTAGATGTTGCTCTGATAGTACAGAAGAGGTCTGGAATGTAAAGTCCTTTAGGGCAGGAGATAAGATAAAAAGCTAATGTAAGAGCCCAGACAGGAGGCAATGCATGCCAAAATAAGGCAGACGCAATGGGATGAGGATATGATCCGAGCATTTCTGAAGTTGCTTTAGTAAAATTTGAAGTTTGACTGCACATGGGTGGAGAAGGAGCTGCCAAAGCTGACGAGGACTCCAAGGTTTTTGTCTCAAGGACATGATGCACAGGAGGCAGACAACTTCTGTCTTTCACAGATCTCACTGATATTCATGTTCTATGAAGTCAAATTCCATATGAAGCCACACAAATTTATGGAGCAAAACAGAATGAAAATTGTATTAAAGAAAACTTATTCTGCCCTGAGATACTAGAGCAAGAGGAAGACTAAAATCAGGGATGGTAGTGAGGAATCTTGTGCAGTAAGAAAACAAGTCAGTTGGAAATTCAATTGTGTGTTGAGGAGCAAGGCAGTTAATGAATGCTTCTATTATTTCATAACAGAAAAAAATTGAGAAGTTTGAATGGCTAATAAACATTCTCTTTTTTAATACAAAGATATACAGGTATATGTTTTTTAAGAGTAATTGAATATTTCTGCATTTCATTAGACTATCATAGACTTTTTTTCTAGAACAAGGAGAAAAATGATGATCTTTCAGAAAAGGGAGTTGAAAATTAGATTATTAACTAAGATAAAATATTTAAAAATTGTTATAGTAAAAAGAAATGCAATGAAAAAGTAAAAAATAACCATTTTCCTTTATTTAAAAATTTTTTAGTCTCGCTGAACAGGAAAATAGTATTAAGAAAAATATCCTGATATTTTAAACTGTCAATGAATATAAAAAGTGAATGGAATTTTTGTTCAAAGGGAAGTTGAATTATAGCTTCACTAGAGAGGTCAATAATAGGGGTAAAAACTACCAATATCTAAAGATTTAACAAAAGGCAGCGTCTTTGGTACAGAATGGGGGTAGAAGAGCATGTTAAAAATTCCCAGTCATTAGCAGAGATGGGCGTGAAACACGCATACACAGAAGGTCAAAATGTCCTGACCTTGGTATTTTATGAACTATAGTCTGTATCCTTCTACCATTTCCAGCCAGGATAGACATTTGGAAAAAACACTAATTGGGTTTGACTCTGTATTGTAACATTTTTTTGTTTGCAACATTTTCCATTGATTACCAATTAAAAAGAGAGAGAGACCATTCCATTGGAGAGATAACCAAAGCACTCAAAAGCTACTTTTCATTGTATTTCATTGGATTAAGAAAATGCCTAGAGAAATAGTAACAATAATAATAAATTACCATTTACTACAAATCAACACTTAAGTAAGACTGAAAGATAATCCCTTTTCTCTTTATCAAAAATACAAAACACATTCCACATCCTATGCAGTGATACATAGTGACTGAAGTGGTGGGGATGATCAGGCAAGGTGTGAGGAAAGGTAACAGAACTAGAGCAATATTATCTGTGAAAGACAATCTGCTGCAGAAAAGATTCCCATGGTGCATTCTCCAAATCACTCCCATAAGTGTACCCCTCACTTGAGGTAGTTGGCATATTTTCTTCTGCAAACAATATGAGGTCAATAGGATGGAGAAAGTTAATAGAGGGAAGCCAAGAATACCCCATGGAATAGCACACTAGTTAGTCAGTCTATAAATTCTCTGTTTTACTAGTAATCTAGAACCAGAGTGCTGAGCCAACTCTTGTCTTTTAAACGAGGAATTAATTTCATCCCTCCTTGCTGATCTACCCTATATAGATTTTAAGTGTGGATTCAGTCTAGCAACGGTTCCATTAATGTGAACTTGAAGAATTATAGAGCTAGAAGGCGCTTTAGAGAGAATGTAGTCTATTTCTTTCATTTTAAGGATAATAAAATTGAAGCTTATAGAATTTCAGAGTATAGATAGTTAGCAACAGATCTGGGACCAGCGCTGTTTTTCTGGATCTTAGTTTAGTTCTCTTTTCACTAGTAATAATTTATTATTCCTGAAGAAAAGAAAAACTAGGAGTTTTTTAAAAAGAAAGATAACAAAAAAAGAAAAAGAAAGATAACAGAAGTAATTTGAACTGAAAGATTATAAAAATAGGAATTGTTTTCCATTAAGTAAATAAAAGTATCTATTTATTAGAGTCAGTGAATATGTCATTATATCTCTTTACTCATGAATAATCTTAGGATTGAAGGCACTTACTTTTGAGTGAAAGTCTGTCAATCACAGACATCTCATCATTCTCCTTCCAACTCACCATCCTCTCATTTGCCAGATGCAAGTGAAAGGGAACATTCCATACTCTGAAATGAGTTGAGGAAGGAAAACGTGGGTCATTGTTGGCAACTAGGAAGGAAGTATCTTTTTCTAGAATAGTCCACAGGAGCTGACCAAAGGGCACAAGGAAGATCAGTTTAATTCAGAAATAAATGAAAAATGTGCCCATAGAACATTATGATCACAGCTGGATTCTACTGCAAGGGTTAGAGCAAGGGTAAGTTTTGCAGGGGCGCCTGGGTGGCTCGGTGGGTTAAAGCCTCTGCCTGTGGCTCAGGTCATGATCCCAGGGTCTGGGGATCGAGCCCCACATCGGGCTCTCTGCTCCGCGGGGAGCCTGCTTTCCCCTCTCTCTCTGCCTGCCTCTCTGCCTACTTGTGATCTCTATCTGTCAAATAAATAAATAAAAAAGAAAGAAAGAAAAAAAAAGTAAGTTTTGCAGAAGCAGTAGGACATTGAGAATATCACCAATATTTCTGAGATGTTTGCCAGATGGCAAAGTGTATGCATAGCTTACAACAGGTGCAGACAGCCATGCCAGACAAAGAACAGGAATACTGCTCCCCATGAAGGCAAATGAGTTCAGGAAATAATGCATCACTTCCCAAGAGTATTCCTGGCTGCCAAATCTACACAGTCCCTGCTGTGATTAGCTCCTTAGGCCTCTGGACCTTTGAACTGGCAAAGTTAAAACAACTGGGAATTTAAAGCTCTCTCTTTTACCTAAAAGATTTTTAGATGTTTATAGAAAACCAATACCTGATAGAACCATCTCAAATCCCAATGTTTTACAGCATAGAATATCATCTGTAAGGGTGAGTAAGCAGAAAAAAATCAGACATATAAAAAGAGGTCGTTGTTCAAAATAGGGGGCATATTCTTTATAATGTTGCAGATAACTCCTTGTGAAACATAATTACTACAAAAAGGAGAAGAGGACATCATAATATTGAAATATACTCTGATTAAGATTAAGAAGACATTTTATTTTTGTTTGATTTTTTTGGAGGGGAGATAAAGAGGGAGAGGGAAAGAGAGAGAAAGAATCTCAAGCATGCTCCATGCCCAGTGCATAAGCCCAATGTGTCACCATCTCATGACCCTGAGATCCTGATCTGAGCTGAAACCAAAAGTTGATGCTTAACTGATTGAGCTACCTAGGCACCCCAAGAGAACATTCTAAATATGCAAATAAAGCTAGCAGCAAGAGAGTCCAATTGGACTGCATGGTAAATTCATAGTATAATATAAACAGTAATCAGCAGATTTGAAAATGCAGAAAATTAACTCTGTTAACTAGAGGACAAACTAAAGAAGTTTCTACAGATTTAAGAGAAAAAAGAAGAAAAATATAAATGAAAATCATACACACACACATACACACACACATATATATATGAATGACAAAGACCAGCAGATGCTATAATTAAAGATAGTAATCTCAGAAGGAGAAACCAAAGCCAACATAGTTGTAACAATTTCTAATCTCAAGAAAGAATACAGTCTTTATATCAAGAGTCTATAAATCAAAAAGGGTCATTGAATACAGGTAAATTAATGAAAATAACTCTAACTCTAGACATATCCTACTAAGACAGGGAAGGTAAAAAAATAAATAAAAATTCAAATCCTTCATGTTCCTGGTAAGGAAAAATGGTTAGTTTCCAAGGAGGGGAAAACACAAGCAAAACTCTGGCTGTGTATTATCTTCCACCTGCAATTGCCATTCCTATATAAGGGTACTTGAGAAACATTCTCACACAGCAAGAGGTTAAGAAATATATCATCAATGTATCCTTTATAAAAAGATGATTTTAGGCCAGCCCCCAAGATGGCGGAGAAGTAGCAGCTGAGACGACATCAGGTAGCAGGAGATCAGCTAGATAGCTTTTCAAACCATTGCGAACACCTACAAATCCAACGGGAGATCAAAGAGAGGAAGAACAGCAATTCTGGAAACAGAAAATCGGCCACTTTCTGGAAGGTAGGACTGGCAGAGAAGTGAATCAAAAGCGACGGAAGGATAGACCACGGGGGAGGGGCCGGCTCGCGGCAAGTGGCGGAGCAACGGAGCACTAAGTTGGAACTTTTAAAAGTCTGCTCCATGGAGGGACATCGCTCCAGAGGCTAAACCGGGGTGAAGCCCACACGGGGTCAGCGTGGCCCCAGGTCCCGCAGGGTCACAGAAGGATCGGGGGTGTCTGAGTGTCGCAGAGCTAGCAGGTATTGGAGCGGGAAGCCGGCCACAGAGACAGAGCCCAGGAGTGAGCTCTCAGCTCGGGGTTACCTTGAACCGGTCGCAGGCTGGGTGAGCTCGGAGCACAGCCAGAGGCGAGGGAGATGGGAGTAGCCGGGGCTTTTCTCTGAGGAGTGGAGCCCCGAATCTCAGCTCTTCTGGGCTGGAGACTAGGAGGCCGCCATTTTCATTCCCGTCCTCTGGACTCTACGGAAAGCGCTCAGGGAACAAAAGCTCCCGAAAGCGAAACCGAGCGGATTATTTAGCCCGGCCCCTGGTAAGGGGGAACTCCAGAGGAGGAGAAAGCAAAGCGTGGAATTCATGGCTTTCTTCCCATGATTCTTTAGTCTTGCAGTTAATTCAATTTTTTCATTAAAGGGCATTTTCCTAGGGTCTTTACCACCCTTTTAGTATTTTATTTGCTCCTTCATATAATCTTATCTGGAAAAAATGACAAGGTGGAAAAACTCACCACAAAAAAAAAGAACAAGAGACAGTACCAAAGGCTAGGGACCTAATCAATACAGACATTGGGAATATGTCAGATCTAGAGTTCAGAATGACAATTCTCAAGGTTCTAGCCGGGCTTGAAAAAGGC
>PISX010015302.1:0-50035 GCA_004024625.1 Mellivora capensis | reverse complement strand
CTGATATGAGGAAGTGGAGATGCAACATGGGGGACTAGGGGGGCAGAAAAAGAAGAAAAGAAACAAGATGGGATTGGGAGGGAGACAAACCATAAGTGACTCTTAATCTCACAAAACAAACTGAGGGTTGCTGGGGGGAGGGGGTCGGAAAGGTGGGTGGGGTAATGGACATTGGGGAGGGTATGTGCTATGGTTAGTGCTGTGAAGTGTGTAAACCTGGCGATTCACAGACATGTACCCCTGGGGATAAAAAATTGTTTATAAAAAAAATAAAAAATAAAAAATAAATAAAAAATAAATAAAAATACATAGCCCATCAAAAAAAAAAAAAAAAAGAAAGGAGGCTGGAGAGGAGGCTGAGGATCAGGAAAAGGGATAGTGATAGGAACATATAAAACGCATTTCTGGGAATTAGGGGGAATGTGTTGGCTATAACAGAGGATTCCAATAGGAAGAAGTATAAACCCTAAAATTTCAATTGGAGCCAGATGTTGAGAACCCTGATTGTCAGATTAAAGAGCTTGCATTTTTAACTAGAAGTAATGGGAAACCATGAAACATTTTTGAGCAGAGCAGCGACTTGATTACAGTCGGTGGGAAACTATCTGGCAGATGAATGATGGTGATTCGAAACTGGAAGCCTGTATCTCCTACTGTCTTTAATCCGTTTTATCCATTCCCCTGTCCTCCCCTCTGCAACCACCAGTTCTCTGTATTTAGGGGTCTGTTTCTGCCTCTTTTTTTTCTCATTTGTTTTGTTTTTTAGATTCCATATATATGTGAAATCATATGGTATTTGCCGTCCCTGGCTGACTTATTTCTCTTAGCATAATACCCTCTAGGACCATCCATATTGTCACAAATGGCAAGATCTCATTCTTTTTTATGGCTGAGTAATACTCCATTGCACGCGCACACACCCGCGTGTGTGTGTGTGTGTGAGACACATCTTCTTTATCCATTCATCTATCAGTGGACACTGGGTTGCTTCTGTATCTTGGCTATTGTAAATAACGTTGTAATAAACATAGGAGTGCAGGGATCTTTTTGAATTGGTGTTTCCATCTTCTTTGGGTAAATACCAGTACTGGAATTACTGGATTGTATAGTGTTTTTATTTTTAATATTTTGAAGAACTTCCATGCTGTTTTCCATAGTGGCCGCACCAATTTACATTCCCACCAACAGCGCACAAGCATTCCTTTTTCTCCACACCCTTACCAACACTTGTTCTTGTCTTTTTCTATTTTTTGGAATAGTTTGAGAAGAAAAGGTATTAACTCTTCCTCCCTTCCTCCCTTCCTACTTTCCCTCCTTTTTTCTTTAAATGTTTGGTAGAATTCACCTGTGAATCCATCTGGTCCTGGACTTTTGTTTGTTGGGATATTTTAAAAAATTTTGAAATGTAAATGCAATTTAATTAACATATATTGTATTATTAGTTTCAGAGGTACAATTTAGTGATTCACTGGTTGCATACAACACCTAGTGTTCATTACTTCAAGTGTTGGGGAATTTTTGATCACTGATTCAATTTATTTTTTTATTTTTATTTTTTTTAAACATGTTTTATTAAGTACAGTTTCATATTTAGAACATTTAAGATTACAAATGTGATTAGATATTTAGGATACATAATTTATTCTTAAAATACATAAGTTATATACAGACATTAAAAACTCAGTCTCCAAAATACTCAATAAAGATATCTGGATGACACTTATAAAACTGACCTAGCAATTTTTTCTTCTCCTTGGCAGACAATTTTGAATCCTCGTCAATAGTCTTTAGTAAATTCATTAGTTCATCCTTGGTTGTCTTCTGTGTATGGTCAGATCACTGATTCAATTTAATTACTACTTCCTGGTCTGTTCAGATTTTTTCCCAATTCAGTTTTAGAAGATTGTATATTTCTAGGAATTTATCCATTTTTTTCTAGGTTGTCTAATTTGTTAGCATATAATTTATGTAGTAGTCTCTTACAATCCTTTGTCTTTTTGTGATGTACAGTCATTACTTCTCTTTCATTTCTGATTTTACTTGAGTCCTCTCTCAAGGACTCTTTTTATTTGAGTTCTCTCTCAAGGACTCTCAAGAACTGTTTCTTGATGAGTCTGGATAAAGGTTTACCAATTTTATTTCCTTTTTAAAGACCGACTCTTGGTTTCTTTTAATCCTTTCTATTATTTTTTAAGCCTCTTATTTCATTTATTTCTGCTTTGATCTTTATTATTTTCCTTCCTTCCTTCTACTAGCTATGGACTGTGTTCTTTTTCTAGTTCCTTTAGGAGTAAGCAGATGCAAAATGAAACAAAAATTAAAGTACTCATTTTATCTGGAATCTTAATTATGAGATGTCACAAGTGAATCATATGTAAAATGCTTCCTTTCAACAAATACCAGCTGTTTATAGAATGAAACATAAGGCCTGTAATAAATTCAAGGTGTTTAAAAAACGAAGCAGTACTTTCATGACAAAGTATCACTGAGAATTATTTTATGGACTTTGGGCACTCATCAGCAGACATCACTTTGCTTCATTTGTAAAGTTCATAAAGCTGCACCACTTAAATAGTCTTTCTTCATTATTTCTTCAGTATTTCTTTTCACTTGGAAGCCTGTATCCTTTCATGTAATTTTTCTCATTTTCCAAATGATTTACACTTCACTTTTCCCAAAGCATTTGAAGTACTTGATGATCATTTCTCCCATTAACTCTATGAAACTGCATTCTCCAATTTTTTCTTACTTCCTTTGTGTTTGGTCTTTCCTTTATTCTTACCTAGTCCTCATTTTTTAGCCTGACAACTCTAGAATTTGCAAGGCTCAGTTCTTGGCCCACTGCTCTTAACTTTCTATATTTACATCCTCAGAGAGCAGATCCATTTTTAGAGTGTTAAGTAGTACCATAAACATGACTTATCTCTAGAACTGAGTTTCTTATTCTTTCTCTAGTTTGGTACCTCTCCAGATCTTATAAGTTTTGCCAAATTTGGAATCAACTGTTGCCAAAAAAAATAGAACACCTGGGAGGTGGGGGTATAGGGATAGGGTGTCTGGGTTATGGGCACTGGAGAGGGTATGTGCTATGGTGAGTGCTGTGAAATGTGTAAGCCTGATGATTCACAGACCTGTACTCCTCACGCAAATAATACATTATATGTTAATAAAAAATAGAACACCTCTTTTTCCTTATATTAGCATCAATTTCTATGTACCCTTTTCTTGCTGGTCATTCCCACATCTTAGACCTCTAGTAACCCTGAGCACCCTTCTCACCATCTTTCCTCTTAGGAATTTTGGTCTAACTAATATAAAATAGACGGCCCTTCATGGAAACACATTTTGCATGAAAATGATTATTATTACATTTGGTAGAAAATTCTGCCATTGAAACAGGTGTCAGTGGAAAATATCCTGGATTTTCTCTCTCCTGTTCATATGGTTACATAATCTGAACTGTGATGCTATTTTCTATAAATTGGGTATCTATTTGGTTGTTTTTCAATTCTGTGCATTTCTATGACATATATTTTTAATAAGCCAACTAAATCCATAATATGAGGGGCGCCTGGGTGGCTCAGTCATTAAGACTGCCTTCGGCTCTGGTCACGATCCCAGGATCCTGGGATTGAGCCCCACATCGGGCTCTCTGCTCAGCAGGGAGCCTGCTTCCTCCTCTCTCTCTGCCTGCCTCTCTGTTTACTTGTGATCTCTGTCAAATAAATAAATAAAATCTTGAAAAAAAATCCGTAATATGATATAATTACTAGGAAAAAGAATTTTAAAATATTGTTTCCTTATATTTTGAAAAAATGTATACCTACCAAAGATTTTATGAAACTTACTGAGAGAACCAGGCAAATGCTATAGCAGGACCAAAGGATCTTTCGTGCATTTTTATTTGTAACAAACTTATCTTTGGAAATTTGGATTTTCTTTTTCAAGGAACAATACCCATTTATTTTTGCAAATTCTGTTATTGTCTGCTCCCTTTCTCACCTTTCCTAGAAGTACTTTCTTAGGAAAAAAAATGTATGTATCTCATATTGAATTGTTTTGTAATGAGGTCATAACTAACTTGGGAAAGAAAATCAGAAGAAAACAGTTACACTGTTTATACTGTTTTTCTTAATTAAATGTTTATTCCAAAAAGTATTTAGTAAGCACTTTTTACTACTGGTGGTGGTATAAGATTATGAGAGCTTACAATTTCACTGGAGAAAAGGACTCTAATACCTAAGAATTTACACACAACACACACACACACACACACACACACACACAACCCCGAGATAAAAAGACTGGAGATAATAAACATCTATATAGACTGAATAGACAAAAAATTTGCTACAGAAAGGACTTAACTGGACTTATAACCCCAGAAAGAAGTAGGTAAGTAAATAATTTACTTGGTGGTCATTTGTAAGATTCTTACTGTAGGCAGGGCACTGTGATGGGTTCTGGTCTGGGGGTGGAGAAGAGTATGATATAGATGTACATGTTACAGGTTTTGCCCTTTAAACAGAGACTGTCTAGGGATGCTCTGTGACTCAGTTTGTTAAGCGTCTGCCTGTGGCTCAGGTCATGATCCCAGGGTCCTGGGATTGAATCCCACATCTGGCTCCTTGCTTAGTGGGGGGCCCGTTTTTCTCTCTGCCTGGCACTCTCCCTGCTTGTGGTTGTTCTCTCTGTCTCTCTCTGACAAATATATAAATAAAATCTTTTTTTTTTTTAAAGGAGCCTGTCCTGTGGTTGACAAAAGAAAGTACATGGATTGCTAAGTAGAATGTGGTACATAAGCATTACAACATAAACATTGTTGGAAGTTCAATAAGGGATAGATTTTTATCAGCTGGTATAGTTAGGGTTAATAAGACTTTGTTGAAGAATGAGGGTTAACAGCTAAATTTTGGAAGATGAGTAATATCTGGATGGAGAAATGGGAGATGAAGTTTTAGATTCTTAATGAAACAATTTCTTTATTCCTTAATTTTAAATTTAAACAAAACAGTATTTTTTAACTCTATTAATGGAATATAAGAAACCTAGGTTTTTAGTCACAGCTTTGTTGCAAATAAACTATGTAATCTTGGACAGTCAAGACTTTAAGAGTAAGATCTTAAAACTTTTTAGCCAGTTGTTTCTCTGTCTAGGTTAACTGTTCAGTGCTTTGATATCTTCAGCTATAAAATGGGAATAATTATAAAATGGGAATAATAATTATTTCCTTAATTTCAGTGTTAGTATGAAATGATATTCTGTCATATAAATTGAAGGTATCCTCAATTATTTTTCAAGTGACTGAACAGAGCTGGTGTAGTCAAGAGATACATTTTTAAAAACATGTTTTTATATCAAAATGTTTACTTATTATTTATAGATTGAAAACTGTAACTATGCAGTGGAACTTGGGAAGAATACAGCTAAATTCTCCTTGGTTGGCATTGCTGGACAGGACCTAAATGAAGGGAAGTCAACACTTACGCTGGCATTGGTATGGCAGCTGATGAGAAGGTAAAGGCTGATATATTTACAGCAATACTATTTCCTTCAGCAAGTCATATGAACTAAACGTTTAGCAGTTTTTGAGAATAACAAATTGAAAAATTTACAATGTAAAATGTTTGTAAATGATTTACCATTGATAATATATTTTGTTGAAAAGTGGGTCAATCTCTAGAAACAATCACTTTTATTAATACCTCTTAAAAACTGCTTTGTAAGGAGTTGTTTTTGTAAAACACCATATATAGTTTTTGTTTTTGATTACTGAGCTTTGCAACTTTGGAATGTGACTAAGTGCAAATACCTAACATTAGAAATATTTATTAGAGCCAAAATATTTAAATATTTATCTTAATATTGATATAAATGATGTGAGAGCAAATTTCATCCCTTCTCTCTCCCCTTTCACTCTCAAATATACATCTTTTCTGTTACAGGTACACATTGAATGTATTATCAGATCTTGGAGAGGGTGAAAAAGTAAATGATGAAATTATTATTAAATGGGTCAATCAGACTCTTAAAAGTGCAAAAAAAAATACTTCTATATCCAGCTTCAAGGTAATCAAAAGTTACTTAAAATTTTGTTTTTTGTAAGAAACTAAGGTTAGGAAGGAATTTTTATTGGAAATTACACTGATTTAGGTTCAGAGTTGCATTAGCATTATATATCAGAAACACAATTTATGAACTTTAGGCTTACTAGTTAATTGGCATCTGTAAAGCAAAAATATAGTTCCAATTCTTATATTTTTGATTGGTTGTCCTATTGAGTGTAAATGCAGGTTAATATTATCAGACTCTGGTCATCTAATCTTAAAAAAGAAATAGAATAGAATAAAAAAATTGTCAAATGGAAAAGAAGGATTAAAAAACAACAACATTGTTTATATAGGACCTATAATGTTTTGTACTCCCTAGCAGCAGTCTCAGAATTGTATTGACATCTTTTCCAAGGTATAACAGAGCCAGCCAAAGCGATTGAAGTGGGAATTGAGAAAACTGGTAGGAAAAAAAAAATCTTGTCATCTGGCTTCATAACAGCACTTAACACTCACTTCCAAGTATTTGTGGATGATTCATAAGGCACTAAAAAATGTAATCTGTGCATACATACCCACTAATTTTCATGCATTTCCATTGTGTTTCGCTTTTGCATGCAACGTGATGTTAACTACAAATAAGCATGTCTGCTTGTACACATAATTCAGTGAGCCTTGTGTTTGTGATTTTATTATGATATGTGAAAAATCAGCAATTTGGTGGTTTTGTTTTTAGTGAATAAGAGTGCAACAAATGAAACCCTAAGCTCTCTTCTGAGTTATCTATCCATCTTTAGTTTTTTCTTTTGCCTTTGTTCTATATATTTAACAACATTTTAGAGCAGGAGAAATGCCAGAAATTGATAAATTCAATTTTTTTTTTTTTAGAAGGAGAGAGAGAGAGCACACAAACAGGCAGAGAGGCAGGCAGAGGCAGAGAGAGAAGCAGGCTCCCTGCCAAGCAAGGAGGCCATGCGGGACTTGATCCCAGGATCCTGGGACCACGACCTGAGCCGAAGGCAGCGGCTTAACCCACTGAGCCACCCAGGCATCCCAATAAATTCGATCTTTAATAAATACTGAGCCTCAAAGAAGTTTTAACAGGACAGATGGAATATAGCAGAGATTTGCTTGGGTTCTAGTTCAAGTGTGTTTCTCTTTTTGCCATTTTGGAAGGAACTAATGACTTTGAGTTTTCATTGTTGCTTATAAAAAAATGAAACAAGAGTTTTCAGTCCATGATTTGTTTTAAACATAAAACACAAAAACATAAAACAGGAAAGAGGACATATGAAATCCTCTAAGTGATATTCATTAAAACTGTTGTAATGATATTTTATGCATTTGTACATTAGTTGATGAAAAATAATAAGCATGTATATACTTAAATACAATGAGAAAATATTTAGAAACAAATATTTTTTGGGCTCTTACTACTAAGTAACATTTATAGGTAAAGATATAGAGCACAAGAAATAATTTGGCCCTCATATTGTTCATCATTTATTTGAAAGAACACAATTTTCATAACTGGAATTTTCATAACAAGCTAGAAGAGGGTGCATCTTGAATAAAGGCAAGTCTGAGAAGGCTAGAAGAAGTAGTTTGGCTATAGAGGATAGTTCCTAAGGGTATAGTGCTAGATATAGTCTGGGTCAAGACTGGGGAGGAATCTTGCCTTAATAAAAGTTTATTGGGGCACCTGGGTGGCTCGGTGGGTTAAGCCTCTGCCTTCAGCTCGGGTCATGATCTCAGGGCAATGGGATCAAGCCCCGCATTGGGCTCTCTGCCCAGCAGGGATCCTGCCCCCGCCCCTGCCTGCAGCTCTGCCTACTTGTGATCTCTTTCTCTGTCAAATAAATAAATAAAATCTTTAAAAACAAATAAAAGTTTATTGATATCAGAAGTAATGTAAAAAAAAAAGTTACTATTTTAGGAATACACTTCTTTTTTTCTTTAAGATTGATTTACTTGAGAGAGAGAGCACAGCACACATGAATGTGGGCATGTGTGGGAGGGGGGCGGGAGAGAGGGAGAGAACCAGACTTCACACTGCCATCACTGCTTGAACCAAAATCAAGAGTCAGATGCTTAACCGGCTGAGTAACCTCGGCGTCCCTAGGAGTACTCATCTGAATGTGGTGAGCAGGATGGATTGGAGGAAAAAGGTGTAAATTCAAGGACAGTGCCTAGGAAATTGAGGCAAAACTCAAGGTGTGAAATGATAAGGATATGAATGGAGTTGGGGGTGGGTACTGGGAATGTTAAGAATGGATACCTATTCCTTACACCACACACAAAAATAGACTCCAAATGGATGAGAGACTTCAATGTAAGAGAGGAATCCATCAAAATCCTTGAGGAGAACACAGGCAGCAACCTCTTGAATCTCAGCCACAGCAACTTCTTCCTAGAAACATCGGCAAAGGCAAGGGAAGCAAGGGCAAAAATGAACTATTGAGACTTCAACAAGATCAAAAGTTTTTGCACAGCAAAAGAAACAGTCAAAAAACCCAAAAGGCAACTGCCAGAATGGGAGAAGATATTTGCAAATGACATATCAGATAAAGGGCTAGTATCCAAAATATATAAAGAACTTATCAAACCCAACACCCAAAGAACAAATAACCCAATCAAGAAATGGGGAGAAGACATGAGCAGGCATTTCTGCAAAGAAGACATCCAAATGGCCAAAAGACACATGAAAAATTGCTGAACATCACACGGCATCAGGGAAATACAAATCAAAACCACAGTGAGATGCCATGTCACACCGGTCAGAATGGCTCAAACTGATAAGTCAGGAAATGACAGGTGTTGGCGAGGATGCAGAGAAAGGGGAACCCTCCTGCACTGTTGGTGGGAATGCAAGCTGGTGCAGCCATTCTGGAAAACAGTATGGAGGTTCCTCAAAAAAATTGAAAATAGAGCTACCCTATGACCCAGCAATCACACTACTGGGTATTTACCCCAAAGATACAAATGTAGTGATCCGAAGGGGCACGTGCACCCGAATGTTTATAGTAGCAATGTCCACAACAGCCAGACTATGGAAAGAGCTTAGATGTCCATCAACAGATGAATGGATAAAGAAGATGTGGGATGGATGGATATATACACACACACACATACAGACATACACATTTATATATATAAATATTATGCAGCCATCAAAAAAACTGAAATCTTGCCATTTGCAACGATGTGTATGGAACTAGAGGCTATTATGCTAAACAAAATAAGTCAATCAGAGACAATTATCATATTCAAATCAAATCTCACTGATTTGAGGATTTTGAGAAACAAGACAGAGGATCATAGGGGAAAGGAGGGAAAAATGAAACAAGATGAAACCAGAGAGGGAGACAAACCATAAGAGACTCTTAATCTCAGAAAACGAACTGAGGGTTCCTGGAGGGGAGGGGTGTGAGAGGGATGGGGCGGCTGGGGGATGGACACTGGGGAGGGTATGTGCTGTGGTGAGTGCTGTGAGTTGTGTAAGACTGATGAATCACAGCCTGTAACCCTGAAACAAACAATACATTATATGTTAATGAAAAAAGGAATGGATAGCTATTTTCTATTGCAAAAGAACAGGTAGGATTTGGCTTCTTGATTTAGGGAAGCACAGGAGAGAGAGGAATTAAAACTTTTTAGGCCTGGATAATTGGAAAACAGATAACATTAACAAATGGGAATGTCAGGAGGTGCATTTGCTTTCTGGAAAAGGTGAGGAATTCAGTTTTAAGCTTGTTGGGTAATGTTCAGGAAGTGAGCTGGATGAAAGGAAATATTAAACTGGGAATACAGACTTGATCAGTTGAATAGAAGAGATAGTTGATAGTAAGAGTATACAAACTTTTTAAGGGAGAGAGCTCACAGAGAAAAGCAGACTTGAGAGTTTTACTTAGAACAGAGGTAGCAGAAACGAAATGCAGAAGTGCTTGGCATTTATTTAGTATATGTTCAGTAATAAAATCTGTAAGGAGACTAAATTTAGAAATGTGGCAGCAAATGCTAAAAAATAGTTGGGGTAAGGAGGCTTTGATTCCACTTGTAGAAGGTACAGGTGGAATAAATACAAAATTATATTTGAAGGCTATAATAAATGGTACTAGTAAGAATCTATTTATCATAATCAAGGAAGTGCTATGCTGAGAAATTTTAGAAAAGACAAATTTACCCTTTTTAGTTGCAAAGTAATTTTCCCTCATCAAGATAAGGAAGTGTATGAGCACTGAATAATATATGGAATTGTTGAATCACTATATTGAGCACCTGAAACTTTGTGTTAACAACACTGAAATTAAAATAAAATAAATAAAGAAGTGGTATATCAGCCATAACAATAATCATAATCACCCTTTATTGAGTTCTGTGTGCTACCATGCTAAGCACTTTGTTTCTTTAAATTCTCTCAATAAGTCTATAAGCAATAAGAAGAGCATTAGAAAAGTTAAACAATTTGTCCACTGTCACAAACTAAGTATTGAGCCGAATAGCTGGATTTCACATTAAGATCTAACTGCAGGTTGAAAGCCACGCTGTAATTGTATGACCCTGGATTTGACTTCAGTTTAGACACTTTATTAGCTGTGGGACATACTGCTCATTCATCTTATAAATATTCAAAGCCTACCCTATATCAGATGCTTTGCATCACTGCAGCTACATGATGTCCTCAGAGTGCTCACTGTTCAGGAAAGGAAGCAAATAAGAAAACAGGACTCACTGTGTGGAGTGTCAGCATACTATAAAACTTGGCTAAGGAGAGTAGGAAGCACATAAGAAGGATGTGTTTTATAGAAACCTTAGCAGTTTTATACTAACAACTGGACTACATCTCTTGATGAATAAAATTGAATTTACTTCTGGCTCATCACTCAGTATCTGTGTGACCTTGGGCAAGTTATTAATTTCTCTATGCCTCAGTTTCCCCATATTAAAAATGGAGATATTAATAGTATTTATCATCTGAGTTTGTTATCAAACTAAATAAGTTAACAAATGTAAAGAGCTCAATAGTACCTGGTACGTCTGAAGGGCTCAGTACAAGGGGCTTACTGCACTACTGGAATGGCAGTATATAAAGGGCATCAAATTGGAGAGGTTCCTTTTGAACTTTTTAGAGAACTTTGGCTGCCACATCACTGTGTTTCTACTTCTCTTTTTTTAAAAAAGATTTATTTATTTATTTGACAGAGAGAGAGAGACCACAAGCAGAGGGAGAGGGAGAAGCATGATCCCCACTGAGTAGGGAGCCCGATGGAGGACTCAATCCCAGGACTCTGGGATCATGACCTGAGCTGAAGGCAGCCACTTCATCGACTGAGTCACTCAGGCGTCCCTCCACTTCTGTTTTCAATAATGACACAAAAACAGTGGCATGGAATGTTCTAATAGTAATGTGTCTCAAATTAAGAGAAAGGGATGGTATAATTCATTTTCTTGAAAACCAAAAAGCCAAACTCTAGGCTAATTGTCTTTGAGAGTCTCGACATTGTTTTTCTTTAATTTCTTTATAATTAACTTAAGGAAAGTGAAAGGAAAGATGATGAAAATGTACTTACATACTAAACTGATGGTTTTACTGTAAGTCCTACCCCCTTGTCCAAAAGAAAAATGTCTTACTGATAATATACAAATCGGGAGTTGGAAGATAGGCCTGTTTTCTTGGAAATAGTAAGATAAGGGATCCAGTATAGCCCTTGAAACTTAAATCTTTCATTCAACTCAGTATAAGTTTTTCCCAAGGTAAGTCATAAGAAAATAGGTAAAAACATCATTCTTTCCTACGTCTAGGTGAAGAAAATACCACAAAAGGACATAAGTTTTTGGCTATGAGAACTGAGGACCTTATATATAACATGGTGACTTCAGTTAACACTATATAATTAAAATTTGCTAGAATAAAACTTAAATGTTTATATATATATGTATGCATATATATATGTAGGTGATGGATGTGTTAATTAGATGAGAGTAATTCTTTCACAACATATAAATATATCACATATTCAAGATGTACACTGTAAATGTCTTACAATTTAATTTGTCAATTATAATTCAATAAAGATGAAAAAACAAATGAATAAAATAATTTTCCTGAATCTTAAAAAAGAACCCCACAAATATGTAAATAAGTAATCAGATTATAGCACAATTAAGCCACTTGTATGTTTTTGAATCATCATAGAAAACTGAAAAGTACATAGAAATTTTAAATTTCTTATAGAATGGCATGAATGCTGTTTTTTTTTAAAGATTTTATTTATTTATTTGACGGCAATCACAAGTAGGCAGAGCAGCAGGCAGAGAGAGAGGGGAAAGCAGGCTCTCCACTGAGCAGAGAGCCCAATGCGGGGCTCAATCCCAGGACCCCGAGATCATGACCTGAGCCAAAGGCAGAGGCCTAACCCACTGAGCCACCCAGGCACCCCATGGATGCTGTTTTTTTTAGAAAGAATAACAGTGTACATTAGAGGCATTTAGGAAGCTTATTAAAGATGTAGATTTCTAGCCCTATCCACAGATATCCTGACTTATTAATTTATAGGGATAAATTTATGCTTTTAAAACACGTCAGATGATTTTCATGTAGGTGGTCTATAGACTACACATTGAGAAAACAAATACCAGAATTTTTCAGAAATAAGGAAGATGCCCCCCAAAAACTAGATCCAGATTATCAGCGTCAGAAAGACTTAAGGACCCTAGTTATTTTTACTCCTCTATTTCTACTTCTCCCCAAAAATCTGTTTCATAAAATGAACATTTCTAAAAGTAAAGAATATACATTTTTGTATAGTTAATAAATGTAGTGGCTTACAGATCATGGCCCAAAAAGGTAGACTGTTAATGTTCTTCACATGGCTTCAAATTGTTTTTTCAAAATTTTATTAATTTGCCTAGGAACTGTAGTAGATGCTTTCCCTTATAGTAATATTCCCAAGAATCCTGTGACATTCTCATGGTAGTGATTAGGAAAGGGTGCTTGCTTTTGGCTTCACGTAACAGTAACCCAATTTAAAGTGGTTTAAACCAAAAGGAAAGGTACAAAATGGCAGAAATAAGAGGTAGGGTAGATTTCAGGGTTGGTTGAACCAGTAATTGAAGAATGTCATTCAGGACTGAGGTTTTTTTTATCCATCTCTGCTTTGCCATTTACAGTGTCAGCTTCACCCTATAGCTGGTTTTCCTCTTAGAATAGCTGCTGGTTGGGACAAAGGTTTCGTCCTCTCATTCACATACAGGAGGATGATTGCTGGTTTTCTATAGCTCTCCCAGAAAAATAACAAGAGCCTCATATTAAATTAAATTGGGCCCAAATTAAATCACTGTCGTAATCAGATGGGATTACTCTGGTTCAGACTAGTGTTTTTGTTCATTGAAGGAGTCTTTTTAGAGGTTTTCTTCTTAAAAGCCCCTCCTTCTGAAATTTTAATGCCATGGATATTACTGTATGTTTATGCACTGTAGGCTTTATATATAAAAAAGAATAAATTTATCACTTACCCCTGGAATTCATGGCCTAGACTAATTCAGGATCACCCCTGGAGCTGTCGATGGGGTCAGCTTTCCCTGTAGCACATGCCTATGTGAGGGAGATGTGGATACAGAGCAAAAATGTGGGTTCTGTTAGGATGAAGAAAGTAGTAAGGAAAGAGTAGATCCTAGGTACGCAAGCAGTAGTGGCCACTATCTAAGCTGAGAGACAGAACAAATGATTTTTTTTCCCAAGTACTGGTAAGTGGTAAAACAATTCAGACCAGGATTTCTGGCTTTAACTGCAGTGCTCTATCCACTAGAACTTGGTTGTTCATTTTTAGATCAGCTTGGAGGTGACTTCAAAAGTGGAGAGAATCTTGGACATTATAGTCAGACAGTTATGGGTTCAGTTACTGGTTTTTTACTTACTGGTTGTGTGAACAAGTCACTTGAGCTCTATGAACTTCATGTTCTTCCTCTTTGAAAGAGAGATTGTAATTTCTTTATTATGAGGTTGTTAGGAGACTTAAACAAGCTGGACATATAACGCAACAAGAATAATGCCTTCGTAAATGTTAGTTCCTTTCCAGTAATATTTTCATTTTTCTTTCTAAAACATTTTAAGTGAAGGCTTAGGAGTCCATGGTCTAAGAAATATATTACTAGAATTTACAAAACTATTAATTTAAAGTTCATCTCCTATTCCCTTTCAAAAGTTACGTTTTACAGAATGGTTATTGTAGTTAGCGTACTTTAAGAATTGTCACATCTGCAAGCCCTGTTTGGGTATGGTGACAACTCCGCACTGTAAGCTCTGTAAAGATTGAAGGAAAAGCTTATTTTAAGTGGTTTGTGATGTGCACTGGTTGCAGAAAAGCTGAATGTTCAGTACAAAGAAAACGTAAAAGCTGCTTTCAGGTATATGGTGATGACCCGATTTGCCATTTATGAAAATTAAAAGTATGATATTTATTAATAATGTTCCTCCATTCTTTATTTTCTAGGACAAATCTATTAGCACCAGTTTACCTGTTCTAGACTTAATAGATGCCATTGCACCAAATGCAGTTCGTCAAGAAATGATCAAGAGAGAAAACTTATCTGAGGAAGACAAGTTGAACAATGCTAAGTAAGCTTTTTGTGGTTTATATTAGAACACAGTGGCTCTTTAATTTCGTAAGACCTTACAGGTAATGTTACCATGTTTTTAACATTTTAAAATACAACTTATAAAGGGGGGAGGGAGAAAAATACAATTTATATGGGGACTATGATTTAAAGACTTTCAAACTTAACTTTCTTGTAAAGCTAATCTAATCAAAATATTTCATCCTTAACATATATTAAGTGAAAACACAGCAGATAGCAACCGATAAGATATTTTTCTTGTCTTTTCAAGATATGCCATTTCAGTTGCTCGAAAGATCGGTGCCCGGATATATGCCTTACCTGATGACCTCGTAGAAGTGAAACCAAAGATGGTTATGACTGTGTTTGCATGCTTAATGGGAAAAGGACTGAACAAAATAAAATAATAAAATATTTAATATTGTTTTCTGCCACATTAAACACACTGAATGTCTCACAGTTTACAGAATTCTGAAATGTAGTGGGTTTTTGATTATTTGTATGCTTAACTAGTTGTATAATTCATTAATGAATTCAATATCTTGTTCATACTAGTCAGACTATGTCAACATTTTTGGATATGCAGTTAATTTACCAGTCAATACCGATAATAATATGCTCATTATTAAACTGATATTTCATAATTAAATTATTTTCATTTTCTGAAAGTCTTATTAAAACAAGACTAATTCATCTTTTTCATGGTTCAAAAAAGACCAATGTAAACATTTTTTTGCATGTCCTGCTGTGCTTTGATTTGTATGTGTGTATATGTGTTAATTTTGATCATAAATGTATTCAAATTCATTATCCAGGTTCTTTTATTTTTCCTCCAACTATGTGAACTTTACTTTTCTGTAAATTTCTATATTGTCTCAAGTTTTTAAGCGACAAGTATTGTTCATTAACATTAAACCTTTTCATATATGAGAACTAAAAGTCTTGAATAAATACCAAAATACATTCTCTTATAAAAGTAGCAGGAGCTTTTTACTTAAAACTTAATTTTAACTGTACTTATATTTTATGTATGCTAGTTTGTAATACAGCTTTAACTATGACATGCAGCATATATGTTGTAGGCTGTTATTAGAGAAATATGTATGTGTGTGTGTATATGTATATATATATATATTTTTTTTTTTGCATCTGAATTACCCAGGTTTTCTTAAATGGTATGTATAACTGGTCAGCCAGGCAACCATTAAGTGTTTATTGTGGTCCCACTACATGTGTAACAACTTTTCAGTTTGTAGATATTTGGTACATGAAGATTTACTTTAGAAAATATTCATTTTGGATGTGCCTATAGTTATTTTTCAACTGACTTCTTCCACATAATTATGACAAAGCATTGACTACAGCATCTCAAGACATGTTGACACTATACTATTAGTTTCATATTACACATGTTAATTTTGATCTATACTGAAGCTCTAATTTAGAATATGCCCACTGAATATCTTTAGCAGAAAATAACACAAAGCTAATATTCAACATAGAATATTTTCATGTTTTTTCAACAGCCTCCTACAAATTGGCAGTGTTTGGTTAATGCTTGTGTAACTTGAGAATAGCTAACCTTCAGACCTATTTTTGTGTGAATTTCTATCAGAAGACAGATTCTGCTGCTAAAAAATGAATTCAGAAATCTGTTTCCTCCATCTTCCACTGTGAGTGAGAGTGAGCAATACCACTATGCAACAAAAATGCCGTCACGTTATCTCCATGTGAATGAGTAATTTAAACTCCCCTTCTACCATTGATTAAAACAGGTTGGTAAGAGTGAGACTACTCATGTGTTTCGAATTTTTTAAATGAAATCATCAATAGGTGGAATTTTGAAATATATTCTTCTACAAAAGTGATTTCCTTTCCTTTTATATTTTGATGATTGTTTTCTTATATGAAAATTAAGATGTTTTTGCTCTAAGAGATTAACTGTTTCCCCTTTTGATTTTTTTCACCATTATACTTACTTAGTTATCCAATTTACATGAAATTTGGCACTTGAGGGTGTTCTTTTTCTCACAAAAGTGTATTTAATAAAAACTCTATGTATGTACAAATGTGTCAGTGTTCATTTCATTTAAAGAATATATAGACTTGAAAATTAATATGTTTATTTCCAGAAAAAAATAATTTTGCTTTAATTAGTAAAACAAAAAATTAGATTTTTTGAGGGGAGTGAAGGTGGTTCTATGGTTCTTTAAAGAATTTTACTAAAGACCAATTGCATTATTACTACAATTTAGTTTGTGCTGAAATAATTTGAGAGAGTCCGTTGATTAACATAAATTTGTTGTGATTCAGGTATGATACTAGAAATATGGGGATTCAGTTGAGAAAAATATAGACAGAGTTCTCTGACTTCATGAATGTTATATCCTAGTAGAGAGAGATAATGAACAAATAGGAATTTTAGACAGTGATAAAATGCAGCAGGGGAAATGGTAATGTAATAGAGACTGACTTGGGAATTGGGGTGAAGATTTTAGTTTGGGTGCTCAGGAATGGTCTCTCTAAGGATGAGATATTTAGACTGAAATATGAATGATGAGGAGATAGGTGATAAACATTCAGCAGAGGGAACAAAGTCTCTGAAGCAGGAATGACCTCACATACATTTCAGTAAAAGAAACAGGCAAATGTGGCCCGAGAGTAGTGAGAGAGAGGCAGAGTTGGAGATGTAGATAGCATCTCTTCTACACTTTTTTTTTTTTTTAAAGTAGGCTCTGTACCCAGTGTGGGACAAGAGTTACATGCTCTGTCGACTGAGCCAGCCAGATGTTCCTATTCTTTTTTGGGGGGATCTGTTCTATTTTTAAGACTAGATCAGAATCTGGATTTTTCTCTTCTCTGACTGAAGTTGATGGGCTCTTTTGCACATGTTAGTGGGTTGTTTTAAGTAATGTACTGCTTCTGAATCTTGCACTGCCATTGTTCCTCATGATTCTATCATCTTACTGTCACATATGCACAATAAACTCATTATAGAGAGAATGCTAAAATACCCCAATTTATGCTGGATAAAATATGTATCAGACAAGGCAGGAGAGAATATGCTGCATCTGAGATGTTTCATAAAAACTAAAGAACAGGATGCAGTTGCAATACTGGCTTATTCTGAAATAGGGAAGGAGGTCCCCTAATAATTTTGCCTCCCAGGATTATTTACTAAATGAAGTAGGTTGGAATTCCCCCGAATATAAGAAATTAATCCAGCCCCTGTGGGACTCCTTACGGATGAGAAATCATGAACTCAGAAGCCTGAAAAGACTTCAGATTAAAGTGGTTTTTATATTTGGAGCTATCTGAATTTTTACCCTTCAGTACTCTGGAACTTTTGGATGGGTCAGCATTAGAGTTGTCCTACTGAATAAAAAATTTCTTGGACCGTGAAGAGTGTAAGTAAGCACACATACAAACCCATAAATGCACCTCTATTTTCACTGGCTACAAATTAACAATGAATAATTTTGACATTCCACCAAATATCCCAAGTTTGCAAATATGCAAACTTGGAAACAGTATAGAATGGGGAAGACTTATGATATATTAGAGATAAGAAAAAGCTGAAATGATTCAATAGATAATTGACTATTGTGAAGTAAATATATGGCAATGTTTGGAAAGGTGGGCAATCTTGCCATCTACCTAAGGCCTCCTATTAGAGAAGATCTAAAGAGGGCTTTGAATGGTGAGAAAGATGTATTTGGGAAATTTGGGAGTTAGTGATGGTAAGAACAGAGATGGAATATATCAATCTGAATAGTAAGTATTTCCCTCAACTATAAGATATTCTGACATAAATTTATGTATTGCCTTTAAAAACCTAAGTACTGGGGGCACAATTTTGATTTTTGTATAGTTCTGAAAAGCAGTAAGAATTATTCAAGGTAGGAGTTGCAGTTTTACCCTTAGCTTTGAAAGGTGCAAGAATCTGCTTTTTAAAAAAAATTATTCAAGAAAATAGTACTTACTGTGTTCCAGTTAGCTTTTGCCTAACACACATCTCTCTTTTTTTTTAAAGATTTTATTTATTTATTTGACAGAGATCACAAGTAAGCAGAGAGGCAGGCAGAGAGAGAGGGGGAAGCAGGCTCCCTGGGGAGCAGAGAGCCCGATGCGGGGCTCGATCCTAGGACTGTGGGATGATGACCTGACCCGAAGGCAGGGGCTTTAACCCACTGAGCCACCCAGGCGCCCCTAACACACACCTCTTAAAATAAAATTTATAAAAGTGAAGAAACCACTGGAATGGAGGTAGAATACATGCTAAAAACGTGCTTATCCAATGGTTACATGTCGGTACACTTGAATTACATGATATCGAGAACGTTATGCCAATTTGATATCACAAACAAGTTGTTGAAAAAATAGTCTAGAAATGAGTATAGCTAGCCCAAACACACACGCGCGCAAGCACCCGTCTAACGGCGTAACCAGGGTCCTCTCCTTTCTGCTTTAGGCAGAGGACAAAAACACGAAATAATTAGATAATTCCACATTAAGTCGTCAAAGGTTCAATAACCATACCGCTGCATATTTACATGCATCAGAAAAACCGCAGGGAAATTACTTCAACAAGCCAGATTTGCAGAGGATGCACTGGACTGTTCACTTAGCCCTCAGCAGTAACTTGAAGCCTTTCGAGAGACTGCAGCCGGTCGGCGAGGACCGGGGGCGTGGCGCGCGTAGACCCCGCCCCCACAACGGCCCCGCCCACCAGCGAGCCCGCCCCTCTGTCGTCGCTATAGCAGAGCGGAAGATGACGTGAGGAGAGTCGCGAACATCTCCCGGCGCAGCTGGGCCGGCGGTTCCCACAGCCCGGGAGTCCGACGTGCGCAGAATCGCTCTCGGAGCTCCTTTCCCACAGATCTCTCATCCTCCTCCCGGGCCGGGTCGCCCCCAGTGCGGCCCCCGCGGCTCCTGGCACGGCCCCGCGCTCGGCTGCCGCCCTGGCGCGCGCCACTCTGTCGTCCCCGGAGGGGCGCGGACCTGCTCGACCCGGGCGCCGGCGGTTGGGGAGGGGGCGCTGGCCCCGGGGCCGCGCATGCGCCGCCACCAGTTTGGGGGGGTCAGTGGAGGGCGAGTGCTGGCTCCGAGGGGAGGCGACGCCCTTCGGGGCCAACGGGCCGCGCGCTGAGGCGGCAGTGGGAACGACTCATCCCTTTTCCAGCCCTGGGGCGGGGCTGGGGTCGGGGTCGGGGCTGGTGGGGGCCCCGCCCCCGTCTCCCGGCCTACCCCCTTCATGGGCCGAGATGATGGCGGCCCTGTACCCGAGCACGGATCTCTCGGGCGCCTCCTCCTCCTCTCTACCTTCTTCCCCATCCTCCTCTTCGTCGCCGAACGAGGTGATGGCGCTGAAGGATGTGCGGGAGGTGAAGGAGGAGAACACCCTGAATGAGAAGCTTTTCTTGCTGGCGTGCGACAAGGGTGAGAGCTAGGCCCCTTTCTCCACTTCTGGGCGCCCCTGCCCTCCACACCCTTCACCCTTTCCTCAGCCTCACCTTGGGGCACTTTTTCCTCGCGCGCGGAGCGTCTGTACCCACCTTCGCTCGCTGTCTCTCCCGGGCCTCCTGGCACCGCCTCTGCCCTGTGAGTGTGGAGCTGGCGGGCGGAGCAGCTGGGCGGGGGCGGGGAGGCAGCCCACCGAGCACCGCACCTGGGGCGGCGGTTCTGGCCCTGGCTTCTCTTTGTGGGGTCCGGTGCTTAGGTAGCGACTTGCCGACCGGACCCCGCCTCTGCTTCTAACCCCCTGAAAGACCTGGTCTCCCTCTTGGAGCTTCTGTTCTTTCTTTCTGGAATCCCAGAGGGTTTGTCTAGTTCGGGACCTTCTAGTTAGAAAATTCCAGGACCTTGCTTAAGGTTCCTCGTGTTTATGGACTCTCTCCTGGTTTTTGTTTTTTTCATTTTTTAAAACCCGTACTCGTATTATTAGCTTCAGCCACCCATTGCCTTGGTGTTCAATGACTGTTGAATGGGATTAGGTGTGTCAGTATCCTGGGTGGAGATAAAGATAGGACTGGAGAAATTATGCCTTAGTGCCAAACTTTTTTTTTTTTTTTAAATTTACGGAACTTTGTTCGTGTTTTCATTGGAGAAGAAGGTTTATTGCCCCTGAACCTTCGGGGAAATATGGTCATGCAAAAAAAAATATACAGGACAAAACTGTGGAATGTATTAGTCTGTTTTTCTTAAAAAAAAAACAACCCAAAAAACTAGAAATCAATTACTTTTATGGCCTTAATAAAATCTTTTCACTTAAGCATGCTTTATATTGATGCTTATAATAAAAGGAATGGGAAATTGATTGCCCTAAGAGGGCGTTTATTTCCCACATGTAAGAAAATGTAATTTTTCTTTTTCTAAATTTATTAAGTTGCCTTGCAATGGCCATGCTCACTTAGGAATACTCTATTTAGGATTCTGCAAACTTCCAAACATGAACCCAAAGGGAGGCTTACACTGTGAAGAGATTAACTACAGAGGATTTTTTTGTTTGTATGTATGAGTGTGTTTTTAATAAATCACAGCCTTTCTAATCTCTCTTACTGCTTTTGAAATAGGATTTTATTTACACAGCTTTTTGAAAACACATTAACATATCAACAGAGTCCACCTATGTCTCTTGTCAGACCCTTTTATGTTCTTATGTAATAGTATTAAATTATATTATGAAAGCCTTTGTTAAAGTCCACCATGGACACAACTTTGAATAGTCTTGGAAATGTTGAGAAACATAGAGTATATGTTTATAACCTCACAAAAGTCACTCTCTGTGGGTTATCTGAGTTCTCTTCCCTCAAAAGTTCTCTGAGAGGGGAAGGGACAAGATTGAGTTGTACTAGAATGAGCAAGTGGCTGCTGCATCTACCCCAGCTTACTGAGCTGTGGTTATTTTAAAGCAAACAGAAGGTATGTCAAGAAAGGGAATTTAATATTGCTGTCAACTGAGGACAGAGGAATATCATAATGGAATGTGGTTGGAGAGAGTACTTATATGGTATGTATATTTAGGGCTATTGCATGATAGACTTCAAATGAAATTTTTCATCTATGATAGTTTTGTAGCCTATCCAGTAGTGTCAGTTGAAATAGCTTCCTATTCTTTGCCAGTTTCCTGTTTTATAACATTTAGATCCTTGGAGAGATTTAGCTTTTGGGAGTGGGGTGGGAGGTAAATATGCAATTTTTTTCCCTGTCTATAAATTAAACATTTTTTCAAATGAGTGAGATTAAATAGGTATTTTCTCTTTCAGGTATGTTGAAATGAATTCTTGGCTTAGATTTGGGAAAGTGGCTTAAATTACATTATTTATGGTATACATTTATATTGAAAAAGTAAATTTGAGTTAGTAGCAATATTTTTGTTTGCTTACATGTTTATATTCACTAATATTGTTAAGCCTTTTTTAGTATTTCACTTTTAATCTAAAAGCGAGAAGTTTCTTAAAGTAACTGTAACTTCCACTGTTATATTGGAGCTTTCATCAAACCAAATGGTAAACATTTGCTAAAACAGCCATTAGGCCATTAGGGTAGAGTGTATATGCTTTTCATAGATGATTTTTTTTTTTTTTAAGATTTATTTATTTATTTAATTGACAGCAGAAGCAGGCAGAGAGGCAGGCAGAGAAAGAGGGGGAAGCAGGCTCCCTGCTGAGCAGAGAGCCCCATGCAGGGCTCAGTCCCAGGACTCTGGGATCATGACCTGAGCCAAAGGCAGAGGCTTAAACCACTGAGCCATCCAGGCGCTCCCATAGATGATTTCATTTTATCCTGACAACCCCATGAGGCAGATCTGTCATACCTATTTTACAAATGAGGAAAATGAGGCTTAGCAAATATTACAACCACTTTGCCCAACGTTACATTAGCTAGAAAGTGGTAGAACTCAGATCTACTTGAGCTTGCACTCTTATTAGACACTATGTTGTATTGATCTAGTTGTAATTGAATGAGTTAAAATCATTTGTATTAGAAAAGACACATCCAAATTTGGATTTACTAGTTAGAGATTAAGCTTGCTCTTTGTGAATGTTTTATAAACCTTGATTCTGTGGATTATATTTATCCAATAAAAGTAAAAAGCTTTAATAGCACTAGAACAAATCTACACTAGAATATCTATGTTTCTTATCCTTTTCATTTAGCATTCCTACTCTACGTATACAAAATGTTTATAATATATTCCATTTAGGAAGAATTCCTAAAGCAAAAATTATGGAGATGAAATGGTTATGTGTATGTTAGTGGATGGGTGTGTACAGATTAAGGAGTAAGGAAAAGAAAAAAAGATTTTTTGTTTGATTTTATTGTTTGTATAGCTGGCTTTTATGAAAAATGAGCTCAATATATCTAGGCAAGTACTGATCTCCAGGTAGTGGCTACTTAATAGTGGCTATTATTTATCTTGAAAGTAGGTCAGAATCATGTATCATTGGTTCTTTGTATAAAATTTAGAAAAAAAGTGAAAGCGTCTGTACCAGTGACAACGAGTTAAGTATGTTGCCCGCCCCCACCCCCAGTAAAATTCTCAGAAAGCACATTCATATTCTTTATAGAAACAGAACGCTGCAACTCAGAGGTAAAAGATAATTGAAAGAAGCACTAGCTGTTTTATGAAATATTAAGTAGGATTCTTATCACCACCCCTTTCCTCTTTCATTAAGAGTTAATGTGATAATGAGCCACTTTTATTTGTGGGAGCCTGTGGTTTACTCAGGCCTGCTGGCTGGAGAAAGGGTTATGACATTGGTTTAGGGAACACCTAAATAGGTATAGTTCATGTTAATTCACCTCTTTTAATATAACTTGAGTAGACAGCAGCTTTTAGTAAACATTCATGGTTTGAACCTATATTAACCCTTTAATTTGCTAATTACCAGTTCTTATGCAGAAAAAGGAAATGATGAAAGGACTAAGTCTGGATTAGGGTCTTAAGTCTGGATTTAGGACCTTCCAACTCCCCATTAAGGGCATTTTCCGGAAATTCTGTTTGTAATTAATGAGTTAGGATGCCCTAGACATTTCAGCTTGGGGGCCCAGGAAGGATGGAGATAGCTATCCTTGGGCTCAATCTAATCTGAGGTCTTACATTACCTTTGTAGTATGATTTGCTGCATTGTGTGGGAGGGTGCCTTGATGTCTGAATTCCCACGTGAACTTTGCATACCTTTGGACTAAGGATTTTTATTTTATTTTTAAGGTTTTATTTATTTGACAGAGATCACAAGTAGCCAGAGAGGCTGGCAGAGAGAGAGGGGAGAAGCAGGTTTCCTGATGAGCAGAGAGCCTGATGCAGGGCTCGATTCCGGGACCCTGGGATCATGACCTGAGCCAAAGGCAGACGCTTTAACCCACTGAGCCACTCAGGCGCCCCTAAGCATGCTTTTAAAATGGGGAGCATTTCTGGGAGAAGTAATACTAAGCTGCCATTTTTTTAAGCTGCCATTTTAATAACACCTTACTTAGTATATTTAGTGGGACTTTTCTGGCTATTTGATGTAAACTAAAATTTTATACAACTTGCAACATCACTGAATTGGATCATATACCAGATCATATACCATACACGATAGAGTCACATACCAGACTCTAATTACAAAATAAACATTGCTCCTAATTGTTTTTCTAATAGATACAAGAGTATACTGTTAATAATTTTTAATTTGCCAACAATCTTACTATAAAATAAGCATCACCTTCTATGCTGTAAATATAATTTTTCCCTACAGCAGAGTGAATCTTTGCTCCTTTGCCAGATGATATTCATAATCATTAATAATCTTCATTAACAGTCATAAATGGCTAAGAACTTAGAGTAATAATTGTTTGTCTCTCTTGAAAAATATTCAAACATACTCTGTTTCAAGTATCTTTAATTTTTAAGGTTTCACTTATAACAATATGATTATAAAACATTGGGGTTTTTGAGAAATAATGGGTTTTGCATATTTGGGTAAAACTACATCTTTAAGTCACCTTCACTGTAAAAGTCTTGTATTTTTTTCTTTTTAGAATTTGATTCAGACTAATTTGAAGTTTTCTATAGAGTTAACATTTTAATCAGTATTGTCACTATTTGTATTTGCAGATCCAGCAACTGAATTTGATCATGTCTTTGTATTTTTTTATTTTGTTATTTTTCTTTTTAATAATAAAATCCTTTTTTAAAGTGTCTTCAGTAATAGTTTAAATAGAATGTTGCAGTTGACACACTCTAAAGGTTTGTTACAGAAATTTGGTTTGAAAAGCTTTACAGATTTTTTGACAGATAAATTCTCATATACTTTACAACTAACTAAAAATTTGAATACTATAAAATTAAGCTGATCAACTTTAATGCTCCCATTTTAGGGATACTAAAATTTACCATCATATCATATGCCAGAAAATAAAGTGAGATGCCAATAAAGAAGAGATGGTATCACCTATTCTTTTTTTTTTTTTTAACTACTGCTTTTTTTTTTTTTTTTTAAGATTTTATTTATTTGTCAGAGAGAGAGAGAGAGCGAGCACAGGCAGACAGAGTGGCAGGCAGAGGCAGAGGGAGAAGCAGGCTCCCTGCCGAGCAAGGAGCCCGATGTGGGACTCAATCCCAGGAGGCTGGGATCATGACCTGAGCCGAAGGCAGCCGCCCAACCAACTGAGCCACCCAGGCGTCCCGGTATCACCTATTCTTAACTGATACTGTAACATTTCTCCACTGTATATCTTAAGGGTTTATCACAGTTGGCCAGGGTGAATAGGTTGTTAAATATCCATGAGATTACCCTGGTGTTTTATATACCATTTCATTTTTTAAAATCATTGGTTAGGACTCATTACATTGATTTGTGACTCCTGATGGGTTGCAACCTGCATTTTGGAAAACATTGGTCTACAAAGATCATAGTAACAGGAGAGTTGCACACAGGTAATAGAGAATGGTAGCAAAGCTCACGTGCCATAGGACTTAGCCACAATGAAAACTTTGGCACTTATTTTAGGTGTGATGGAAAATCTTAACAATCCTCAAGATTTTGGGGAATTGAATGGTTTTAATTTATTTATTTTTAATTTTTTTAAAAATTTATTTATTTGTCAGAGAGGGAGAGAGAGTGAGCGAGCACAGGCAGATAGAGTGGCAGGCAGAGGCAGAGGGAGAAGCAGGCTCCCTGCTGAGCAAGGAGCCCGATGTGGGACTGGATCTCAGGACGCTGGGATCATGACCTGAGTCGAAGGCAGCCGCTTAACCAACTGAGCCACCCAGGGGTCCCGAATGATTTTAATTTAAAGAAGATCACACTGGCTGCTGGGTGGACAGTAGATTAAAAGGGTGGGACTAGAGCAGGGGCTAGAGCAAGGTGGGCAAATTGTGGCCCACAGGCCAAATCCTCACCACCTGTTTTCCTAAGGCTTGTGAGCTAAAAATAGTTTACATTTTACATTTCACTTACATTTACATTTCATTTACATTTTATATTTCATTTACATTTACATTTCAAATGGTTAGGAATAAATCAAGAGAAGAATAATATTTTATAACATTAAAATATGTAATTTGAACTGTAGTGTTCACAAATAAAGTTTTATTGGAATATATTGGAATTCATTCTTGTATATATAATCTGTGGCCATTTTTGTGCTGTGAAGGCAGACTTGAATATTTGCAACTGAGATTGTATGACCTGTAACGCCTGAAATGTTTCCTGTATGGCCTTTTTTAGAAAAAATGTGTTGAGCTTTGTTTTAAGAGTATTGGCAGCTATTTCAGTAAAGAGTCTATTGCAGAGTCCAGGAAAGAGATGATAGTGGCTTTGACTGTGGGTAGCCATATACATGGATACAAGTGGATGAGTAGTGGAACTATTTTGGAGAGAGGGCTGGGAAGGCTTGCTGTTAAATTGGTGTACTAGTGGAATTGATTAAAAACGTTTATTTTTCCATCACTGAAAAAGAACCATCTAGCCAAAAGGTACAGATTATGTTGCATTTCCTTGTATATATTACATTTTAAAAGACAAAAGGTTTAATGTAACTCTTAACAAGTTCCATGTAAAATGAAAAGCGTTCATATATTTGACATAAAAAGGCATTTAAATTGTAACCCTTGCTCTATAATTAGCTTCTTGCTATGTATTTTAAATTTACTAACCTCTTTCTACATATACACTCATCCTACATATTAAGACTGTTCCTAAATATTAAGACTGTTCTGGGCTTAATAATAAATAATATAACATTGTTTTAAATGGCTTGCAAATGTAAACTTAGGTGGAATACTTGGAAACCACTCTAGTTTCTTATAGGTTCTATGACTATAGCATGTAATTTTCCATTTTCATGAGTGTGTCACTGTAGCAGGGTGGAACTTTTTATTATTTTTAGGGATGAAAATTACTTGGTTTGATTTTTTAAAGTTTTTTTTCTTGTATAGCCCCTGACTGTAATAGAAATAGTCTTTGAAACCTCAAGCTAGAGTATTTGACATTTGCAATACAATTACTTTTTAAATACCAATCTGAAGTTTTTTTTTTTTTTTTAACATTTTATTTATTTATTTGACAGAGATCACAAGAAGGCAGATAAGCAGGCAGAGAGAGAGGAGGAAGCAGGTTCCCTGCTGAGCAGACAGCCCTATGCGGGGCTCAATCCCAGGACCCTGGGACCATGACCTGAGGTGAAGGCAGAGGCTTTATTTAACCCACTGAGCCACCCAGGCGCCCCACCAATCTGAAGTTTTAAAACATGTAGCAGTTTCTTTCCTATGCTGTACCTGAAATTTATAAAATTTTGTAAGAATTGTATTTATACACTTCTTTATACTTTTCTGACAGTTGGCTTACTAGATAATCCGAAAACCCTTCTGTTTCAAATGACCTAGAAATGCCAGCTAAAAGATAACAAACGTCCATTTAAATGAACAGTTGAGCTTTCAAGAAATTAAGGAAACACTCATGATGCAAAAATGAGGAAAAGACGGAGAAATAGAGGAGTATGTGAGCTAACATTGGCTGCTTCATGGATGGGGCAAGAGTTAGGTATTGGTCCAGGCATTACAGGGATTTGAATTTCAATGCCCATATGGAAATAGGTAACAAGGCCTTGAGTTTGTACAAAGTGGGAAATTAGCACAACATCCATGCATAAAATCAGCATCCTTTAAGCACTGTACCTGTAGGAAAGGGGTAGATGAAGAAAAGAACCCACCCACCAGCACTGGGAGACTACAGAGAAGCTTAAGAATTTGTAGCTGTAGTCCTGTCTCTTGTTGGCTTGGAGTTATTTTTTTATTTGAGAGAGAGTGAGAGAAAGAGCAAAGGGAGAGGAAAAACAGACTCCCTGCCCATCAGGCAGCCTGACAAGGGGCTTGATCCTGGGACTCAGGTTCATTACCTGAGCTGAAGACAGAGACGCTCAACCGACTGGGCCACCCATGTGCCCCATGGCTTGCAGTTTAATACTACCTCCTTGGTGTGCAAAAACCTAAACTGAGAAATATAAAAAGGATTGATGGGATACTAAAACCTGAGTTATCCAGAAGAAGCAAACAAAACATTCTTGATGTTACAAGCTTTCAAACTAGGCTGCCAGGATTCCCACAGTTAAGCTGCATGAAGATGAGTTTGCAATGCTCAATTTAAAAATTCCGAAGACAGTCACTCGTTCTCAAGAATGGGTCAGTAGACACAACAAATAGGATTAAATCCCTAAGGCCTTCAGATAATTATCATATAGAAATAATAAAATAAGTATGTTTAAAATGACTAAAATCTTAAGGAAATGAAAAAATAAAAGATTTGGAAAGGAATCCAATAAAAAGTAAAAAAAAAGTTATAAAAATGAATGGGTTAATAAAAAATAATTGAATAAGGACTAAGTGGGAGAGTTGAAATTATCAAGAATATAGGAGAGAGAGAAAGAGGAACAGTAAGAAATCTTTAGAGACGCAGAAGTTGGAATGAGATGATCCAACATAATGTTTAATAGAAGTACCAAAAGAAAAAAAGAGTAATATGGGGAAGAAGCAGTATTTGAAGAGATAATGGCTGAAAATCTTGCAGAATTTATGAAGGGCAAAAGTCCTTAGATTCAGAAAACCTACTGAGACCTTAAGTAAATAAAAAATTAGTCCTCACCTAGACACATCATGAAACCAAAGAAAATGCAGAGTTTTTATGGGTAGCATTCTCTTTACCACCAAGATATTGGAAATAAATTCACCTGAAATAAGGTTTCAAACATTATTTTCCAGTAATAGTGTTAAATTTTCACTGGTCTTTCTGTATGTTCACTATTCGTTCAGCTTGTGACTAAAAGCTTCGCTTTGTGAAGTAAGTTTTTGTCTCCCATCCAAGTACTAACCAGGCCCAACCCTGCTTAGCTTCCGAGATCAGACGAGATCGGGCGCGTTCAGGGTGGTATGGCCGTAGACTGAAGTAAGTTTTTGTCATGGAACAAGTGTCTAAAAATTACTAGTGCTGTGAGGAAAATACTTTTTTTTGTGTCTAGTTTTCTTCTTTAGGGAACTAAGGAAATACGCCATAAAAATAAAATACTATTCAACTTCTTCCAAAAGTCATTGACTAAAAATAGTAGCAAGTTAGAAGTTTTAACAAAAATCTGTTACTTTCCCTATTCACACATTTCGTTCAGTTTTAGGGTTTTTTTTTTTTCTGTATCATGAAATTATTCATTTCTTTTTCCTTGTGGTTTCTACTCTGATCTTTTCCTGTTTATTAGTCATAGACTTTGAAGGAACAACTATATTTGCAAGTCATTTAAAATGGTTTATTCATTTTATGTTTCAAAAGTTAAATTAAATAAAACAAACAAAACCCACCTTGCTTTATTTAATCAGCACTTCTCTTTGGATTCGTTCTGCCAAATTACTGCACTAGCCGGTCAACAGGTGAATATAATGGGCACTGGGTGAAAATATGACCTCTGTACCTGTTCTCATTTTCCCCTATGGGTCACCTGTTTTGATGTAGGCAAGCTGGACTTAGGCAGAAGGTAATCTGCATGTTCCTGACAGGTGAAACTTGATTTTGAAATATTCTCATTTTAGACCTTATCAGCATTAATCCTAGTCCTGCCGTAAGAGTTTTATGAGCTGAATATTTCCTGGTCATGTAAATAGGTTCATTAATGAGATAAGGTATTGTGTGTGTGTGTATGTGTGTTTGTGTTGTGAGAGTGGGAAGGAGAGGAAAGGAATTTCTGGCATCCTTCTCTTTTACTGTGTGTGACCACTAGCATGTATACACACTGCTTTTCCAATTAGACTTTCCCCTGTAAAACCACTTCTTAATATCCTCTGCTTGTTGTTAGATCTATTTTTAACCATTATTATGTACCAGTAAATGTGTTTGTGTATTTGAGATGTAAAACTTAAATCCTTTATGCTTGTTATTTTTCTAGTTTACAGCCTGTACTTTTGGACGTTATTTTATTGCTTTAAATATCTTTTAAAAGTTTCTGTCCTTATAATCAATCGTTATGAATTTTAAACAACTATTTTAAGCCGCACATTTAAAATTTTTTCTACTTTTTGTGTTTGCAGCTGATGTACGTACTAATTTGTCAGGACAAGGTTTTCAGCAAGGAAATGATCACATTTTCTTTGCACATTTCCATATACAAAAATGAGTTTAGGTTTTTAAGTTTTAAATCAATAGGCTAAATTTTTACAGTCATTTTTATCTAATATGTCTTGGATATTAAATTATGTTTGTATATTGTTATTTAGGTGACTATTATATGGTTAAAAAGATTTTGGAGGAAAACAGTTCAGGTGACTTGAACATAAATTGCGTAGATGTGCTTGGGAGAAATGCTGTTACCATAACTATTGAAAACGAAAACTTGGATATACTGCAGCTTCTTTTGGACTACGGTTGTCAGGTACAAGGCTAGATAATTCTACCAGTAGCTTCTAAATACTGTTAGATATGCCATGTTTTCTTCTTTCTTTCTAGTTTCCTTTCATCCCCCTCCATTCTTCCTTCTTTCCATCCTTTGCTTTTATTTTCTTTCTTATCTTTTTTTTACCCTTTATCTTGAGCCACTAAAAGTTTTTAAAACAAACCAAAAAAAAGAGCCTTTTTTAAAAAAAGTGCATTTGACTTATCATTTCCCTCCAAATTTTTATGTTCCCCCTTTTATATGTTTTATAACATCTCACATAGGTAAATTATCATGATTTATTAAAGGTGATTTTGTTTTTATTACTTATGTTATCACTATTTATGTTATATATCTAAAAATAGTACAAGTGTTCTGAAAGTGTCAGGGTAACAGATTGTTCTGTGGTTCATGTAATTTACAAACATAAGAACAAAATGCTCTTGACTCACAATGTGCAATTTTCAACTTGACTTTTATTTTCTCCTGTTAAATTTTATTAAGTTTTCCTTTTTGGTCTGAAGTTAGTGTTTATAACTAAAGATGAACAAATCTTTTTTAAAAAACTGGATGTATAAACGTTTCTGTTCCTCTTTATATCCGTTCAGGTAGAAAAGCAGGCATTCATATAAGTCTTTTTAAAAAATACATATGTATATATATATATTTTTAAAATATTTTATTTATTTATTTGTCAGAGAGAGAGAGAGAACACAAGACAGGGAAAGGCAAGCAGAGAGGGAAGCAGGCTCCCCGGCGAGCAAGGGGCCCAATGTGGGATTCAATCTCAGGACCCTGGAATCATGACCTGAGTGGAAGGCAGATGCTTAACTGACTGAGCCACCCAGGCATCCCTTCATAAGTCTTTTTTTTTTTTTCCTTCATATAAGTCTTGAAAGACAAGAGATTCTGAAGGATATTTAATAATATTTAATTATTTAATATTATTTTCTTTTTCTTTGGTTTTTGCACATGAATTCTGGTACTTTTTTTTCCTCTTTCAAATAGCATGATTGCTCTGTTGTAGCTTCAAATTAGTGAGTTTTTTTTTTTTAGTGACATCAGAAAGCATTCACAGAAGGTTTGAAAATATAAGTAGGTTCTAAGTGCATTTTTATTGTGTGTACATATATATGCAGTACAATATACAGTACAGTATGTTTACATATTTAGAGTAGAAAAAGAAATTGCTTCCCAGCAATTTTAGTTACCCAGAACACCATTGAGAATCAGAAAGTAACAACATCTCTGTGCAGGAGCTGCCATGAAGTTTTCCATTTATGAACTTCAGTCATAGGAGTACTAGAGCCCTCCTTCAACTTTTAACAGGTGTCAGTACTTAGTCTTCAATCTGTAGAGAATAAGAGGGGCAACAAAAGGGGCATGAGGGCTGGAGTGAAACAAAATGGGGCATAGTACCTCTGACTCTCTTTAATAAAGAGGTCAACAGCATTACATATCTGATAATCTCTGAGGGAGTTGTATGTTAGAATGGCAATTAATGTTTACAACAATGGCCAGAATAAATAAGGAAAAGTTAAATTATATTCAGTACCTATTGTTTTAGAAGTTAGAAGAATATGTACAGTATTTCTGAAAGTAGAAAACGTCCATCAAAATAGTTTATATTTCAAAGTTAAGCACTTAAAGGCATAAGCTTCAGTTACCTAGAAAATAAGGTTATAAAGAAAGACCCTGATGATTCTGAATAAATGAGGTATTATGGTATAATCATAATTTTTGTCTTTTTACATATATGTTCCTCTGTATATAATAATTCTGCAGTGTACATTGTTCCTTCACATGGTTCCTGATCATATTTGAACATCATAGCCAACCTAGATAGATGTTACATTTTATAGATCAGAAAACTGAGGCTCATAGACTTTAATGAATTGCCCAAAGTTCTAAAATAAGTGAGGGCAGAGCTAAGATACGAACCTGATCTTCTGACTGCAAATCCCATGCTCTTTCCAGTTCATTGTGTGTTCTGTCTCAGGTTTCCTCTGTCTTGCCTGTGAGTTAACATATGTCCAAGGCCTACCGTTGGGTGTGATTGTGGAAATGAATAAGTAAAACATGAGTTCCATACTAAAGGACATTAAAACTAATTGGATAATGAAAGTATAGTTGATCCTTGAACAATACAGTTTTGAACTGCATGGGTCCACTTATATGTGGATTTTTTATAGTATAGGACTAAATATTTTCCTTAATGATTTTCTTAATATTCTTTTCTCTAGGTTATTTTTTAGGATATGGTATATAATACATATAACATACAAAATATGTGTAAATTGACTATGTTACAGGTAAGGCTTTGGTCAGCAAGAGGCTATTAGTAGTTGAGTTTTGGGGGAGTTAAAAACTATGTGCAAATTTTCAATTACGTGGGGGGTGGGCACCCCAACCTCTGCATTGTTTAAGGGTCAACTGTGTACGTTCAAATTTAAAATCAGTTAAATAATGCAGATGTGTATTTGATAAGTACTGAGTGGTAGTAATACTTGAACCTTGTATATTACTTTGAGGTTACAAAGTACTTTTGTGTTATTTTTATCTTATGTTATCCTAGTGGCTCTCAACTGGATAATTTTGCTTGCCAGGGGACATTTGATAATGTCTGGAGACATTTTTGGTTTCACAGTTGGGGGATGGATCACTACTGGCATCTAGTGAGTAGAAGCTAGGGATGCTGCTGAACACCCTACAGTGCACAGGACAACATCTACAGCAAAGAATTACCTAGCCCCAAATGTCAATATTGTCACTGTTGAGAAACCATGTTTTATACTTAACAGTTTTGTGCTTTGCAATAGATGTTTTGGAAATACAGGAAAGAGAAGGTCCCTGTGGAATGAGCTATCAAGGTTTCATGGAAGAGTGCCAGTTGAGCTCAGCCTTTAAACATTAATAATTGCTAGTATTTTTATAGTGATACTGTGTGCCAGGGACCTTAAATATATTCACTTCCTTAATCCTCACAGCAGTCCATGAGATATAGGTACTATTATTATTTCCAAGTATAGAGGAGGAAACCAAGGTACACAAAGTTTAGGTAACTTGCCCAAAGACACTCCACAAACAGCAGACCTGGAATTAGAATGCAGATTCTGGCTCCAGAGTCCATGCTTTTACATACTACCCAAAACTACTCTCAAAAATGTGTAGATAGCTCCAGAACAGGGGATGTTGGGAAGGATGTTAACAAAGGCAGGTGCAATGTATATTTTTGAGAAAATGAATTGACTTTGCCTGTTGAACAAAATATTTGGGTTGGATAGTAGTGAGAAATATCTGGGAAAAGAACTAAAACAAAATGAATAAAAAGGGCCAGAATGCCAGGCTAAGTAATTTGGGTTTATAGATAATGGGATCATTAAATGGTTTTTGAGAAAGGATGTGTTGTGTCCAGTGGTATTCTAGTGGCTGTGTTCAGTATAGATTGAAAAATGGAAAGTGGAAAAGGCAATAGCTGGGTGAACAGTTTTTACAATAATGAACTAGAATAATAGCTGTAAGAATAGGAGAAGAAATGGCAGATGTGAAAGATGCTGTGAAGGAAGAATTGATAGAACTTAATATTTAAATTTGGAGGGGAGAATTGAAAAGGAGACCAAGATGATTTGGAAATGTTTAACATAGGTGGCTGGGAGAAGGATGAAAGAAAAAGAGGAAGTTAAGAAGTCAAGATCAAGGCAGAGAAATATGAATTTGGATTTTAGCCTTGTTTATTTTGGGCATATCAGGCATCTCCAATAGATAGTTACAGATGGAAATTACATCTGTAGGGAGAGATACATGTCCACAACATGGGATGATCACCTATGTCGTGAAAGTGTATGAAATTGCAGAGGAGAGAGAATGGCTGGTGCTGATTCTTTCTCAGGGAGCATCTACATTAATAAAGGCCATAGAAGGAAAGTGTTCCATTAAAGGAGCTAGCATAGTGTAGCATTGTGAAAACCAAAGGAGCAGTTTTTTTCAAATTTTTTATTTTTTTATTACAAAGGAGCAGTTTTAATGTGTTGCTTAGAAATCAAAGAAATTGAAAAGGTAGGAAGGGCCATTGGATTTTGAAACTGGCATCAGTAGATTTAGAGAAAATGATATGCGTGATTTGAGAAGTTTGACAAAGTGAGAGGAAGAAAACTTTAATGGTAAGAGAAAGAGAGGATCAAGACAAGGTAGCAAAGATTGAGGAAGTATCTGTATTTTGGGAGTTGGGGCCTAGGACTGGTATTTCTGTAAATGAAGGACCAAGTTCCTGTAGAAGACAGAAAAGCATTAAATAGAATATCAAAGGAGAAAACTTAACTTTGGAAAGGAAATCAGAAGCTTCTTACTCTGAGCCTAGAGAAAAGAGTATGGGATTTGAATGACAATGAAAATGAAAAGACATTTTCTGAGGTGGGAAGGAATATAGTAAGCAACCTCATTAATACATAGTAAGTATACATATTGAATAAATTTAAATAAGGGATGTTCATATATTTGTGAGAAATTGGGAAGCAAAACTAATGACATTTTGTCCTATAGACATTTTTAAAATAAAACTTTTTTTGCATTCAGAACTTCCTTTGATTTATCAAATAACATCCAATTTGTGCAGAATAAGTTAATGGGAACTCCTTATTTACATGACTTTTTTACACAAATATTTTATACCTGAAGCTTATCCTTTTAAGCATTGGAAGATTTAATATGAATCTTTCTTTATTCTTTGCTAAATAGTGTATCTGAATATAGTTTAACTTTACCATCTTAAGTGGGAATCATTGAGAATATAATTGTTTTACTTTGCTTTGTATAATCTGAAGCTATTAACATGTTTGTTCTTACGCTAAATTGCTTCTGACTGCTCTGTATTGATAGTTGTTTTGCTATACTGATACTTTATCTCAGTAGTTGGCTTTTAGTAATTTTTTCTTCATTTCTTTCTACTTTGTTAGTTGTAATCTGTTTCTTTATTCAATAAAGATGTGAAGAATATTTGGGGGAAAATATATCCTGCCTTTATAGACAGCTCTTAGTGTGGTTGAGACAATTCCTTCTGGGAAATAATGCCCATGAAGTTAGTTTGTGACAGCTCAATATAGTTTGGGGTTTTGTTGTTTTTTTTTTTTTTTTTAAATTTGCAGTTAGATCCATGGCTGTGTTGAATGGTTGGGGTTGACTGGTATTTTGACTTGGAGAGCCATAGCATTACTATAGTTAGCTTTATAAGTTAAAATTTATCATAAATGGAATGTTTAATAGTAATGAACACGTAACCCTTTTTGTTTGCTTCATCTAACCAAGTATGGTAAAAATTGAAGAGAAATATTTGCAAAGCAGAATAATGATGCTTAGATTTAAATAGGCTATAACCCAGTGAACCTTAAAAGTTTTAAGGAAAAAAAACCCTAAATTTCTCATTGGGGTGGGTAGTTTTTCCTGTGGGAATACATAGACGGTTCCTAATAGTTGAATGTGGCCCCCAATTCTTTCTTTGGGGTGCTATTTCCTATATTTAGGTATCCAGGTAAAAGTTGTTTTTAGTCCTATTTTTGACATCTAAATAAAGTATATAGAAGCTTTATTCTTTTCGGTTCCAAGAATACTAAAGATCTGATATAGTTTCATTTTCAAGAGGAGAAAGTTGATGTAAATGGTTGTTAAAGATTGTAACAGTTTTTAAAATGTACAGATTGAAAGTAATCAGGGCACTTTCTTAGATTTAATCATTATTTGTCCCCATGTTTCCCTTCTGCCTTTATGGTTTTCCTTAAAACAAAACAGAGTAGAACAAAACCAAAAGAAACCCAAAAACCTGATGTCACAGTTGCCAAGTATCATAATAGGACTGTTGACTTTGTTACAGGGTTGGAAAGTCCCAAATGCTCAGCTTCTGTTTACTTTTTCCTCCCATCAAAGTTGGAATTTCAAAATGAATGATACTTTGGGAGTAAAACTATAAAGTCACTTCTCCCTCTTGTCTCCAAGGACATTGGTAGTCTCGTTTTTTACAGCTTTTGATAAGATTGCTAATATTAATGTCAAACTTGTAACATTTCAGTTAGCCATGTATATTTTAAATACATGAGACCAGAGGGCTCCCCTATCTTCATGGTTGCCCTGATGATCATTTTTATTAGAATGAACATAATCCTTTATCAGTAGTAATAGTTCTTGGCAATTTCTTTAAAGATCTGGAATGTTAAGATTTTCTTTTTGGTTCAAAGTTCATAAGTAGAGGTCTTGAAAAGAAATTTCAGCTTTGACTACTCCATGGATCAGTGCTGTTCCATTAATAAACCCTTTTAGCAACCATTTATTTTTTTTTTGTGAAACCAGGACAGAAATTTATATGTTTTATGTTACACAAAAGTACTGCTAAGGCAAGCAAATGTACTATTTGGACAGTCTAAATTTTTAAAAATTTAGTATTACTGTATATACTACAGTTTAAATTTAAAGATAGTTTTATTTAAGAATTAGTAAAAATAAATAGTTTACCTTTTTATCCTCCATTTTCATTTTTAACTTTTTTTTTTTTTAAAGTCCGCAGATGCACTTTTGGTGGCAATCGACTCTGAAGTAGTGGGAGCTGTTGATATACTACTTAATCATCGACCAAAACGATCATCAAGATCAACTATAGTAGTTAGTACTCTTAAATATTTATTAATTTGGATTTTTAAACCAAAATAGATCTCCTGCCCCATTCCCATTTTTTTCTTCCCCCAAATTTATTTTGTTTTAAAGAAATAGATTTTTTTTTACTCTGTAAAATATTGCCTTAAAGTAAGTAGATACTTGCAGGAAGAATTAATTTTGCTTTCAGGAAACCTTTTTAAAATTAGTGATATTTTCATAATTTTGTCAGTGTGGACCAATATTTTTAGTTTTGGACATTCTATAGATTAGGTTGAAAATACAGATTAGTTTCCAAATGGATTTAAGAATTAAATATAAACAGTGAAACCATAAAACTGGTAGGTGAATATTTAACTGATTATGAATAGAAAGACTTTCTAATCATAAAAAGCAATGGCACAGCCTTTGGCTGTATAGAAGTTAAATTTCTGGAATTCAGACATCGAGCAGAATTTAGAAAGCAGATGGATAACTGGCAAAGATATTTTCAAAATATATCATAAATTCATAATCTTAATAATTAAAAAATTGATGAAAAAAACCAGGATCAGAAAAGGACACCGAAAAAAGTCTCAGAAAAGAAAATATAAGATACTAAAACTTACTACTAGTAAGATATGAAATACTAAATTTTGCTCATCAGATTAGTAAAGATTTACTTATTTATTTAAATTTTAGTTAACATATAGTGTAATGTTGGTTTCGGGAGTAGAATTCAGTGACTCATCACTTAGATACAACACAGTGCATATCACAAGTGCCCTCCTTAATACCCATCACCCATCTAGCCCACCACCCACCCACATCCTTCCATCAACCCTCAGTTTTTTTCTGTCATTAAGAGTCTCTTATGGTTCATCTCCCTCCTACCTTTTTTCCTCCCTTCTCATACATTCATCTGTTTTTAAATTCCATATATGAGTGAAATCATATGGTATTTGTTTTTGTCTGACTGACTCATTTCACTTAATATAATATGTTCTAGCTCCATCCATATCATTCCAAATGGCAAGTTTTCATTCTTTTCGATGGCTGGGTAATATTGCATTATATATAGCTCCATTCATCAGTCAATGGCTATTTGGGCTCTCCATTGTTTGGTCATTGTTTGAATGCAGATTAGTAAAGATTTTTGAAAATAATTATCATTGATGACAAAGGAGTAGTACAGTCTAATACAAATTGGTGGGGAGGGTATTTTAGAAAGCAGTTTGGCAGAGTGTTTCATAAATAAGAAAGCTGTTCATGTTCTTTAACCTAGTGTTTCCCCTTCTAGGAACTGTTAGAAATGGGGAGAAAAATGTTAATTGTGATCTTACTTATAGCAATGAAAAAACCATGTGACCCAAATTAAACATCCCCAAATAAAAGATTGGAAATAGTGAAAGTCACATATATATTAAAATGATATTTTTAAAAGAATATTTAGGAACCTGAATAAATATGACTTAGGAAGGTGAAAAAAATGGGAATAGTAAACTGGACACAAAATATGATCCAATGCTAAAAAGATGCACAGACAAGGAACTATATGCAAATGTAGCAAAATGTTATCTAACAGCAGTCATCTCATTGCTAAATTAAGGATATTTTTTCCTTACTCCTTTTAATTTTCCTTACTGCTTTAAGTTTTTAAGACCGTCACTAATGATCAGATAAATTCTACTCTAAAATGAGATATTTATTATATTTCAAAATTTAAAAATTACAACATTCATTATTGGTGAGGTTGTAGTAAAACAAGTAGTTTAAATAATTGCTGGTAGTGTAAACTGGCTATCCTCTGAAGAAAAACACTGTTTTAAGAAAAAATTATAAATTAGTTGTGGGTTATCTGCCATTGTCTGAGAACAATGAGAAGCTCTGCTAAATTGCATACTTTATCATACATTAGCTGAAATCTTTTACTTTCATTAAGGTATTAGAAAGTATGTGTAAGCATGACGTGCTCCAGAGGGTAGTACCAACTAGGTTAAGTGGTGGTAAGAAACCAAAAGGAACAGGAAAAAAGGCTAAGAATATAGCCCTTGTCCAAATGATCAGAAGTACCTAGAATCCTATTTGATTTTCTGTCATCTGTCTTGCAGTCATTGTTATATTTTGGTATACTTATTCCACCTTGTAGCCTTTTTATCCATTTACTTTCTTGGCAGGGAGAGGGGGCTGTAGTATGCCAGGGTATTGGAGCAACTAGCTGACATTATTTCATCACCGTTAGCACCACCAGTCGACTCTTGAGTTATAAGGCTCTGGCAGTCTTCACCTACTCAGTGAAAGAACACTTTGCACTTCATCTCTAACGAAAAGGGGTATCCATCCAGCCTTTGCTTGAGTACTTTCAGTGACAGCAAGATCACATTTTAAGAGCCTTAATACTTCTTGACAGACAATGTCAAATATTTTTATATACTTTTTTTATGATTTCAGTGAATTCTGTATTCTTAGCTTATCAAAATTATTTATTGATAAATTTTGATTTTCAAATACAGGTAGGTTTTTTGATAATATGTAGATTATATTATGAACAATGAAATAATGAATTTTAGTCTTCTAATAATGTTTTTCACATAGTCAAGTGTATTTTATAGGAAAAATGTGAAAATTATTTAGATACAATTTTCTTTATAACCAGTAATAAGGGGAGAAAGGGCTAAATTTTTAGATTTCTTTGTTATTTTTAAATAAATTCTTTAATTTGAAGTTTCTACAAAATAAATGGGAAGTATATAAAGAAACTATTCATAAAAGAAGGGGGAAAAGCTAAGGATGTTGGAAAATACTAGAACTTAGCCAGTAATCAAAGGAAAGTAAAGTATTTTTTCACTCATAAATTGGGAATGACCATGCCTAGTGCTGGTGAGTGAACCTTGAGTGTGAAATGGGTATCTTCCTATATTATTGGTAATATAAACTGTGAAAAGAACTTTAGTGATCTATATCAAAAGCTTCAAAACTGTTCATGGCCTTTAGACCTATTATTGCACTTCAGGCGTTCTGTGGTTAATGAGTTTATCCTAAATTTCAAAAAAGCTGTATTCATAAGGATGTTTGTGGTAGTGTTATTTAAATAAGCAAAACAAAATATCTTGAACATAGGTCTGTGAATTTTCTTAAATTACATGCTGGGTCTACACATGAATTTTATTTCCCAGAAATTCTGGGCTATAGTTTTATGAAATTATTAGAAGCATCCTTGAATTTCAAAATAGTAAGGACCATTGTTTTTAATCATTGATGCCAAATCCCTTATGCCAAAGATGTCCTTAAAAGGAGTTATAATAGAGAAAGAACTAGAAGGAGATACTGTAAAATGTATCTTGCATAGTAGGAATATGGGAATTTTTATACTTCTTTCTGCTTTTTTCAGTATTTTTCAGATATTTTTCTGTATTTTCTGTATTTTTCAGATATTTTAAAATATGTGTGTACTACTTTTATAACGTTAATAAAAATTACCAAAAAACCCCTATGAACTTGATAAGCTTATACAATGGAATCAAACAGCTCTCAGGAAAACCCATGTGAGAAATATTGGGAAGAATATGCAATAGTCATAAATCAGTCAATCTTTTTATTTAACCCTGGTTCTTTGTTTACTTATGTTTCCTTCCTCATGTCATGCCATCAGCAGGCCCATGAGCCCATGTAGGGAAAGCAGCTCGGGCTCTGCTGTAATATGGATGTGAGTTCTGATCTGCATTTTGCCACTCTGTTGTGTAGCTTGGGCACATTAACTTCTCTGAGCCTCAGTTTCTTCATGGGGATTATAATGCTCAATTTTGCAGACATTTTGGGGATTAAATGAGATGATAAACATAAAATGCCTAACAGTCCCAGGACTCATGAATAGTAGTTATTATTGTTAGTGTTTTTGTGCATTTGTAACAGGAAATAGTATAGGTAGTGATTGGGAATATGTAGAGAATTACACAAAATGAAGAGTGCTTCCTATTTACTTATTCCTTTCAGGTAGCTTTATTGCTATTAATGTGGCAAGGTTTTCATAAAGTTGGAATTTTTAAGTTTTTCTCATGCATTTATACTCTGCCTATTTTTAACATTTCTGTTTTTTCCTTTATATTCTTTTTCTAAGATTGTTTATCCTTGTCATGCATGTTTCCATAATCTTGTGAAAATGAAACACTTTTCCCTAAAGTATTTCTCTAGGTATCCTCACTTATTCTTTGTTAGGAAAGCAGGACTCTAGTTGTATGAATGTGTCCTATTGAAGATTTTTGTCTGTCATGATTATATTGCATTTATTAATTAATATTGAGTTATAAGGTTTCAAAAAAAATTGAGTCCTGGTAAAATGTTTATCATATTTTTTTAAATAATTCTTATATTCTTTGTGCCTTCTGATTTTTTTCATTTCATTTTCAGATAAATATATTATTTTGAAGTTACAAATAATAATTTTATACATTTATATAAATATTTTTCAGAAACTAATGGAACGAATTCAAAATCCTGAGTATTCAACAACTATGGATGTTGCACCTGTCATTTTGGCTGCTCATCGTAACAACTATGAAATTCTTACAATGCTGTTAAAACAGGATGTGTCTCTACCCAAGCCCCATGCAGTTGGCTGTGAATGCACGTTGTGTTCTGCAAAAAACAAAAAGGATAGCCTCCGACATTCCAGGTTAGAAAGTTAAGGTTTTGATAAATGGATGTGCAATTTACTAAGGTATATGTCAGTGAAATTTTTGTTGTTTTTCTTTCTATGCAGCTTTTAAGAAATATGGTACTGGAATGGATTATGAAAGCTAAACTTCTAATTCCTTTGGTTAATATGAGTTTTAAATTTTTTAGAAGTGTTTACTAAATGATACGTAGTTAGGAAAGGCCTTCAAATTATGAATAAGGTTTACCTCGAACTTCTGCTAGTGGGGCTTGGAGACACTATTTACTTTTTAAAAGCAGAGTTTATTAATCTAAGAGAATTTCCAAATAGTGGAAGGGTGGAGATACCCCTTCTTATCTTATTTATAAGGAAATAAAAAGTATGTTCTATCTGACTAAATCATTAACTTGTTATGCCTCTTACTTCCCCTTTCACACAATATTTAAATCTTTTTCTCTTCCCTTTCTCCCCAGTCAAAAAAGTAAGAACAACTGAGGAGAAAATGAACAAGAAAGTATCCCAACTCAGACAGGCTGAGCAAGAGCACACACATGGGCATATTGTATAAAGTTCTGGGCTAGACTTGAGAATCTCATTTTCGGCTTAAGTCTTCATACATATATTACCTGTGTAGTAATCAAATATAGTTGAAATTACATCAAATATAACATTTACTATGGGAAATGTGGTGTGGAAGTCCTAAGCAGCCCCTTGACAAACTGTTTTTACAATATGTGAAATTAGCCTTAAAGCTGCAAGCTATTCACCCTTACTCCTTCCTTACCGTAAAGACAGATCTTTGGTGGATTGACAGATAGTCACAGATCCATAAATTGAGAAAGTCTCCTGGGAATCAATTTAATGTTTATTTACAGAGGTTGAACTGGAAAGTTTGTCTATTTTCAAGTTTCAGTGAGACCTATTTTTGAGGGAGGGGATTTAAGATCTCGTTGATAAAGGCTATATCATTTAACTTTTTAGTTTTAAAATGACTAGTCTGTAAAATGACAAGCAGAAATGATCTTTAAGTCTTCTTCTAGTTTTAAAATCCTTTATTATATTAAATATAAGTATTTCCAAATTGTATGCTTATTAAATATGTGTGTAGTTGAAGCAGCTGAGTTGTAGGAATTGGGGCTAGAGAGAACACTAAGCCTGGTTCTGTTTCAGGTGGGGAAAAAGCTTTGTTCTGAAAGCTTTTAGAGGAGCTGGTGGCATGAACTTGGTCTTTAGGTATAAATAAAAATAAAAAAAGGGGCCCCTGGGTGGCTCAGTTGGTTAAGTCTCTGACCCTTGATTTTGGCTCAGGTCATGCTTTCAGGGTCATGAGATCGAGCCCCATGTTGGCTCTGTGCTCAGTGGGGAAATTTTCTCTTTTGCTCTCTCCCTACCACACCCCCACTCAAATAAATAAATAAGTAAATATATAAATAAATAAATCTTAAAAAAATAAAAAGGTTGTTTTATGCAGAAAGTACAGCATGTGGTTGTGGTTTATTTAGGGAACTCCAAATGGCATGGTGTATTTACAGAAAAATTTAAGAGTTTATTATTGATATTTGGGAAAACAGGGCAAATATCCTGGCTACATGTCATTTCTTGGAATTGCTAAGTAGACTTCCTGAAGAAAAGAAGGTAACAATATGAGTAAAAAGAGATAAGGGTAAAGGTTTTGGTGAAGTTGAAGAGCCAATACCCTGGCAATAAAGAAGTGAGGCAGTCTGTATAAAGTTACTGGTTTTTAAATTTTAGAGATGCTGAAGTTTCAGGTGATGATAAGACCGAGGGGCAGTAATTTTATTTTATTATTTATTTATTTATTTTTAAAGATTTTATGTATTTGAGAGACAGAGAGCACAAGCCAGGGGGTGGGAAGGGAGGTAGAGGAAGACAGAGAAGCAGACTCCCCACTGAGCAGGGAGCCAGACTCCAGGCTTGATCCTAGGACCCTGGGGTCATGACTTGAGCCACAGGCCGACCTTTAACTGACTGACTTAGGGGTGATTATTTTATTTTTTTTATTATTGTTAAAATTTTTATATTTATTTGAGAGGGAATGAGAGAGAACACGAGTGGGGTGAGGGGTGGTTGGAGAAGCAGACTCCCTGCTGCCCCTGGGGATAAAGGCAGCCGCTTAACCAACCCAGTCACTCAGGCACCCCAGGGGCCATAATTTTAAATGGGGTGGGGAAGGGTAATGGACCATTGTAGTTTAGAAAAACATTTTCAGTAATATAATTGCTGTGATTTGGTTTTAGTCTCAATTATTTGATGTGTTGTGAAATTTTGAATAACTTTAAAGGAATAATTGAAATCTTTATTGCCTATCAAAGAAAGACACAAAGTTTTTAAAAAGTTGAGAAGTGCTTTGTTTAAACTGCATAGTGATTTTTATAGTTTTGAGTTTGAATGCCTGTAAGCCCAAAGTATACTCAACTTTACTCAAATTATAACCCACTTCACCCTTGAAAGCAATTGAATTTGTACAACTTGGCTAGAAAAGTAGGATTTGGCATTGAGAAAATCAGTGAACTATGAGGCTCTAGTAATACTAGTTTGAAAGCTATTTATTTATTTATTTGACAGACAGAGATCACAAGCAGGCAGAGAGGCAGGTAGAGAGAGGGGGGGAAGCAGGCCCCCTGCTAAGCAGGGAGCCCGATGCAGGGCTTAATCCCAGGACCCTGGGATCATGACCTGAGCTGAAAGCAGAGGCTTTAACCCACTGAGCCACCCAGGCACCCCTGAAAGCTATTTATTTTAACTACACAAGTAATATGTGAATAAATCCTCAAATCTGTGTAAAAATTCTAAGTTTAATTTTAACCAATCTCAATTCTCCTCCTATCTCTGGAGCTAACCAGTATGAATAGTTTGAGGATCTGTATTCTGCTCTTTAATTACTAGAATTCTAACTGGCTAGAAATGTGACTCTTAACTGTGGTGTTAGATTGAAAACTAGTCTCCATCAATGGCCATCAATTATATGTTGAAGTTAGAAATTCCCTCTCCTGATTTCTGTCTATACAGAGGCCATTCAAGTTTCCTCTCCTATTTCATTAATTTTGCCTATATGTTATTAATCTTATTTCATCTACTCCAGTTTTTATGGTTGTCCCAATATTTAGGTTGAGCCATATGAAATTACTGTCTTAAAAGTACTTTGGACAATGTAGAATTTCATATTCCCATATTCTTCTTGGTGTGGATGAAACTAAAACCCCAGAAAGTTATGTAGAATATAATCACATAATTCTAAAGGCCTCAAAGAAAATTTTTTTAAGATTTATTTATTTATTTTAGAGAGAGAGAGAGCGAGAGCGTGTGCACATGAGTGGGGTTGGGGGGGTGGAGAGGCAGAGACAGAGGAAGAGAATCTTCAAGCAGACTCCCCACTGATCGTGGAGCCTGACTTGTGGCTTGATTCCAGGCCCCAGGGATGATGATCTGAGCCAAAAGCCAGAGTCGACCACTTAACTGACTGAGCCACCCAGGCACCCCAAAAAAGTTTTTTTTTTAAACATGGAGATTGATGATTTGCAGTAAATGTACACAGGTGTAGTAAATGTATACAGGTGTATACTGTCACCAGAATCCAATATTCTGTCACTTCCATCACTGGAAGAAGTTCTGTTACACCCATTTGTTGTCAATCCCTGTTCCCATTCCTAGCAACCACATACCTTTTTCTGTCTATAACCTATAGTTTTTTCTTTTCTAGAAATTTCATATAAATAGAATCATAAAATATATTGACATGTCTCTAGCTTCTCTTGCTTAGCATAGTATTTTGAGGTTCTTTCATATTGCATTTATCAGTAGTTTATTCCTTTTTATTGTTGAGTAATATATCATTGTAAGGATGAATCTTTTGTTTATACATTCACTAGTTGATGGACATTTGAGTTGTTTCTCGTTTTTGGCTGTGAACATTCACATATAAGTCTTTTTGTGGACATTTTTTTTTTTTTAAATTTCTGTTGGGTAGATACCTAGGAGTGGAATTGCTGGGTTGTATGTTAAGTGTATGTTTAATTTTTTTTTTTAAGATTTTATTTATTTATTTGACAGAGAGAGAGAGATCACAAGTAGGCAGAGAGGCAGGCAGAGAGGGGGGGGGGAAGCAGGCTCCCCGCGGAGCAGAGAGCCTGATATGGGGTTCGATCCCAGGATCCCGAGATCATGACCCAAGCTGAAGGCAGAGGCTTTAACCCACTGAGCCACCCAGGCGCCCCAAGTGTATGTTTAATTTTTTAAGTAATTGCCAAACTGTTTTCCAAAATGATTGTAGCATTTTACATCCTCACTGTGATATGTGATGCTTTCAGTTCCTCCACATGGTCACCAATTTTATATTGTTAGTTTTTTTGATCTTAGCCATTTTAGCAGAAGTATAGTAGTATCTCATTGTGGTTTTAATTTGCATATCCCTTATGCCTTATAATATCAAGCATCTTATTGTGTGTTTATATTCCATTAATCTGTCTTCTTTGATGAAGTGTCTACTCAAACTCTTAACTATAGAGAACAAACTGAGGGTTGCTGAAGGGGAGGTGGGCAGGGGGATGGGTTAAATGGGTGATGGGTATTAAGGAAGGCCCTTATGATGAGCACTGGGTGTTTGTTTGGTTTTTTAAGATTTTTATTTATTTTTGCGAGATAGAGAGAGATTGAGCAAAAGCAGGGGGGAAGGGCAGAAAGAGAAGCAGACTCCCCATGGAACAGGGAGCCCAATGTGGGACTCGATCCCAGAACCCCAGGATCATGACCCAAACCGAAGGCAGACAACCAACCAACTGAACCTCCCAGGAGCCCAGAGCATTGGGTGTTATATGTAAGCAATGAATCTCTAAATTCTACTTCTGAAACTAATAATACACCGTACGTTAGCTAACTGGAATTTAAATAAAAACTTGAAACAAAATAAAATGAGGTAATGTAAGTCTTTCATCCTTTTTTTTTTTTTTTTTTTTTTTGCTAGGCTGTGCTCTTTGCATTTCAAATAAAGTTTAGAATGAATTATCAATTTTTACAAAAATACTTGGATTTTTGAGAGGGATTGCATTAAACCAATTTGGAGAGAATTGCTATTTTAATAATATTAATCTTTCAATCTATGAACATGGTATATCTCTCTATTTTATTAGACCTTCCTAATTACTTTCAGCAATGTTTTCTAGTCTTCAATGTATTGATCTTATGCTTCTTTTTTTACAATTTATTCCTAAGTATTTTATTTGTTTTGATAATGTTGCACATGAATTGCTTTCTTAATTTCATTTGCAGATTGTTTGTTGCTAGTATATAGAAATAAAACAGATTTTTTTGTACACTGGTTTTGTATCTTATTTTTCCTAAACTCATTTATTCTAATAGGGCTTTTTGTTTGTTTGCTTTTTATCTTCCTAAAGATTTTTTTATATATATGATTATATGTTCTCAAGTAGAGGAAGTTTTAATTCTTTTCCAGTCTTTAGGCCTTCATTTTTCTTGCCTTATTGCACTCGCTAGAACCTCCAGTGTGATATTGAATGTAAGTTAGTAAGAGTGAATATCCTTGCCTTAAGATTCTTGGTTCTGGAGTTTCTATTTGGAATTTTCTATTTATAGTATCATAGGAGATAGTTTTACTGCCCTAAAGATCCCCTACATTACACTTATTTAGCCCTCCCTTACCCCAGAACCCTGGCAAACACTAATTTTTTTTTTTTTTTAACTGTCTGGTTTTAACTTTTCTCTGTAATGTCATATGATTGGAATTATATAGTTTATAGCCTTTTCATATTGGCTTCTTTCACTTAAGAATATGCATTTAGGTTTCCTTCATGTATTTTCATGGATTGACATTACATTTCTTTTTAACACTGAATAATATTCCATTGTATGAAGGTACTACAGTTTATCTATTCACCTATTGAAAGACAGCTTGATTGCTTCCAAGTTTTGGAAGTTATAAATAAAGCTGTTATAAACATTCATGTACAGGTTTTTGTGTGGACATAAGTTTTCAACTTATTAGATAAATATCAAGAAGTGTGATTGCTGGATCATAAGGTAAGAATATAAGAAACTTCCAAACTGTCCTGCAAAGTGCCTGCACTTCAGCATTCCTGCCAACAATGAAGTTCATGTCGTTCCACGTCCTGATCAGCATTTGATACTGTCAGGGTTGAATTTTAGCCTTTCTAATGTGTGTATATTGGTATGGTATCTCATTGTTGCTTTAATTGCCATTCCCTAGTGATGTATGATGTACATTTCTATATGCTTATTTGCTATCTGTATATCTTCTTTTGTGAGATGTCTGTTCAGATCTCTTGCCTATTTTTAATTGGATTCTTTTCTTATTGTTGTGTTTTAAGAGTTTTTTTACATAATTTATATACAGCGCCCTTTATCAGATACATTTTTTGCAAATATTTTCTCCCAGCCTGTGGCTTGTCTTTTTATTCTTTTAATTCATGGGTTATTTCAAACTGTGCTATTGTACTTTCACATATTTTGGGATTTCCCAGACTTCTTTCTTCTGGTGATTTCTGATTTAATTTCTAAATTAATTAATTATTGGAGAATACTGTATTTTTAAAATGACTTAATTGAGGGGAACCTGGGTGGCCCAGCCGGTTAAGTGTCTACCTTCAGCTCAGGTCATGATCCCAGCATCCTGATAGGGAGCCCTGGATTGGGTTCCCTGCTCAGTAGGGAGTCTGCTTCTCCCTACCTCACTCTTAAATTCTTGTTCTCTCTCTCTCCTTCTCAAATAAATAAAATCTTTAAAAAGTAACTTTATTGAGATATAATTTGAGATATAATTCATATATTTTGAAATTCACCCTTTTATAATATTCATGAAGTTATACATTGACCATCATTACCCAATTCTAAAACATTTCATCCCATCCAGAAGAAACACGATACTCATTACCAGTTACTCTCCAAACCACTGGAAACCACTGAATTTACTTTCTGTTCTTACGGGTTTGCCTCTTCTGAGTATTTCATATAAATTGCATCTTTTAAGTTCTTATTGATTATTTGCTTATCTTTTTTGGAGATGTCTAATCAGATCCATTTCCCAGTTTTTTAATTGGTTATCTGCTTTTTTATTTGTTGAATTATAAGAGTTGTTTGTCTTATATCCTGGATACAAGTCCCTCCTCAGATACATGATTTGTAAATTTTTTTTCACATTCTATCAGTTATCTTTTCACTTTTTCGATGGTGTACTTTGAAACAGAAGTTTTAAAGAAGTTTGGTGGCATCCAGTTGACCTCTTTTTGGTATTATAGCTAAGAAACCATTGCTTAATTTGGAGAAAGTACTTTTTATCATTTCATTCTTTAAAGAAATGTTAAGACTAGTTCTATGGCCTACCATATAATTTGACATGGACAATATTATATGTACTCTTGAAATAATACTCTTGAATATTCTGTGTACTCTTGGAGTGAGCATTCAATAAACTTCAGTTCAATCATATATTCTTTCATAGTATTTGAATCTTCCTTATCCCTCTGGTTTTCAAGCTATTTATTCTTATCAATTTCCGGGAGAGGAATTCTCAATCTCAGAATGTATCAGAATATATAATTTATCCTTGTCAGATGGAATGTTCTGTCGATGTCTAGTTGGTTGCTTAATTCTTTTTCCTTGTTGATCTTTTGTCTAGTTCTATCCACTATTGAAAGTGGAGTGTTAAAAATGTTGGTTATTGTTTAGTTGTCTATTTTTCCATTTCTATTAATTTTTTTCTTCATGATTTTGCTGCTCTGTTACAAATATGTTTATAAATATTATGTCTTCTTTGACCTTTTATCATTATAAAATGTCCCTCTTTATTGGTAGTAATATTTTTTTGTTTTTTCTTTAATATTAAAAAAAATTTTTTTTATAAACATATTTTTATCCCCAGGGTACATGTCTGTGAATCGCCCAGGTTTACACACTTCACAGCACTAACCATAGCACATACCCTCCCCAATGTCCATTACCGTACCCTCCTTACCCGACCCCCTCCCCCCAGCAACCCTCAGTTTGTTTTGTGAGATTAAGAGTCACTTATGGTTTGTCTCCCTCCCAATCCCATCTTGTTTCTTTTCTTCTTTTTCTACCCCCCTAGTCCCCCATGTTGCATCTCCACTTCCTCATATCAGGGATATCATATGATAGTTGTCTTTCTCTGACTGACTTATTTCACTAAGCA